>CATIWJ010111106.1:0-15932 GCA_949640765.1 Croton laevigatus
AACGGATTGCCAGCGTGGAACAAACGCTTCCCCCAAAAATTTGTTACTTGATTTAGCTTGTACATGGAGCTACAAATTTATTTATAAATAGCAGACTCTTGTATAAATGTAATGTACAGTTTTCTTTCATATCTTCAATAACAGAAATCATTTTTCTCCCTCATCTCTCTTTTGTTTTCAGACGCAGCGAGTAGCACGAAGAAGGATTAACACTCGATCAAATCCTTTTATATAGCATTACCTAAATCTTTGCCCTCGTTTGTTTCAACTTATTCTCGTCTCTCCTGCAATAAATTTCAAAAAGAAACAAAAATTATATTCTTTCAACCAAATCAGTTGATGTCCCTGCAATTAATTTCCAAATATTAAAAAAAATTCATATTCTTTCAGTTATTACAGCAATAAATATATCATCCAATCCAACAAAACACACCAAGATTGAAATAATACCACACTTAAAATAGGACTCAATATTTTAAAGCATTAAAAAGTTCAAATTTTGAAGAATTTGAGAACTGAGAAGCTCAAATAACCTCTCTCTGGCTAAGATGTAGCACTTTTTCTGGTTTTCTTTTCCTCTGTCTTCATGAGATTGAACAACGAGTTTGTTATTTTGATCTGAGGAATTGTGCAGGACAAATCATGTTATTGTTGTGGCTTTGATGAATTGTGCAGGACAAATCATGTCATTGCTGTGGCTTTGATGAAACATCTTAGCCAGAAAATTTATGCTTTCACCTTCTCTCCCTTTTCAATGATTTTCCAATTTTATTGTTGTTGATTTTGGTGATTTAATGCTACAATTGGATCTGACAGGAAACCTTCAATGGCGTTATTATTTTCTGAAATATTTTTATTTTTTATTTGAATTATTTATTTTGATTGAAGTTTTGAGGTTTGTTTATCCCATATTTGGTTTGGTGTACTGAAATTTACCTTCAAACAGATTAGAAATCTGGAAGTGCATGCCAACCGTATGGTGGAGGCTAAGAACATTAAGATCTCGAATGTCATGGTCATCTAAAAACATAGTGCCAGCCCATGGTTCCCAAAGACGATTAAGCGACCTAAACCGTGTAGAACTCCTAAGGTTTGTTCTTCCTTTTCCTTGTTATTTTGAACAAATCGAGCAAATATGCTAAGATTCTAAGTTGCCAGATGCTTTTAGTATTTGTAATTAATAGTTTTTTTTTTTTGGTAGTTTATATGGTTTCATGAAATTTGAGAATTGGACCAAGAAATTGACTAATTAGAAGGAAAATGAATTCTGAAAATTAGAGATGAAAGGCTTAACAAAACCAAGTTGACTACTCGGGTGAGAAAATTGCAAGTTCATAAAGACAAGAAAACACTGAAGAAAACATTAAACAGTAACCCATGACCAACTAAGTTACCAGGTTAAATAAGAATGGATATGATTCCGTTGTCTTGTAACTGCTCAGTGGCATGTATGCCCTGTTAGGCAAGAGAAAGTACTCCAAGTCCAAATCAGGAACTCACTCTCAAGCTATAACTTCACTAAAGTGTGAGTAATTAAGAAGTCTGTTAATGTGTTCTGTAATTCCAGAATTTTTATGTTGATATCCTAGTAAACAAGCTACTATAAATGGAGGATATTGTATTAATGACAAAGAAAACAGCAAAGAGATGATTTCACAAAATAACCAAGTTCTGATTACAGCTTTAACACTGATGAACATAATTCCATATTTACCTCCACATAGCAGACGCCATGAGTGTTTGATGTACCAAATCAGAACAAGATCACAAGGCACTTCATCATTCTCATGAAGCCACGCTAAATTACGGACACGGATGTCCTGTGCTTGGGCCTACAAGAAGGAAACTGAGTTTTTCAATAACTAGATAAATGGGCATATGTATACATACACATTATAAGCAAACTTTTTTTTTTTTTCAAGAAGCAAAACATTTAGGCTGAAATTCAAAGTTGAAAATAGCAGTTTGAAATAATAAATAGGGAAGTACTGAAACTGGAAATGTGATTACACAAAGATCTGGAATTACATGATATATTGATTCCGATTAGTAAGCCTTTGTTTAGACATCCTATTTCTGTGATCATGCCTTTCTACATACTCTACGCTTAATGAATCCTAATTTAATAGTTCTTCTAATAAATCGAGAGGTACAAAAGATATAGTTAAATACAAATTTACAAATTAGGGGACTCCATGTACTTGCAGGGTTTACTGGAGTGATAAGTGACCATAGCAGAAGGCAAGCAATCAACAAGAAATACCAGTTCATGAACCGGCTGAAAACAAAACAAAATACAAAATACAAATTATTAAGTAAAGAAACATAAAATTCCAATATATTTACTAATTAATTATTAATTATAACTGCATTAAAATGGAATCCAATCCACCTGAACTGCTCCCATAAATTTTTGGGAAGAAAATTCAATAACGTATATTTTCTATTTGAAATCCAATTATCACAATAAAGTACCTGCATTGGCGATTCATCATCATTGATATACATAAATCGCTTCATTGTCGCTGATTTTGAATCAAATGATTAACAAATATCAACACATTCCCATAATTTCACATTTTCATCATAACCTTCAAAAGCAGCAAAAGAATTGCATTGAAAATACAGAATTAATCATAAAATGAAGAGAATACAGATAAATTGATCGAAAATTTAGCTGAAAAATCTCTACAACAACCAAAAATGAATGCTACTTTGAAACGAATTCATAATTGAATTAAATCTCGACTCAATTGCAATTATTATAGAGATCATACCCATGCTGTAATTGCTTTTTTCTCAATTACGGTTCATTTTAGGCTCAGTCGTGGGTCATCCCTGTTAAGCTACATCTCACATTTGCATGACAAATAATTTTTAACTAAACCCACTACCAGATGTGGCCAATAAACCAAATTAGGATATCTGAAAGATATATACTGACCTGGTTATAGATAAACAAGCTTGATACAAGAACTGACAAGGAGAATATCTGGGTGCTGTGCATTCCCTGATAGAGGGTAAAAGTAACAAAAAAAAATGAAATAATTATGGTTGGTGCATATAAGAGGGAGCATGTAGGAAAACAAAGAGGGTTTTGCATATGAACTCAGACTCAATCATTCTGCAATTATTGTCCAAATTAGAAGCAGTAACATACAAATGTGCAATGTTACCAATAGATATAAACATGAAAAACAGGACTTCATGAAAGTCACTAAAAGGCCCACATAATATGGAACACTAATATGCCCTAAAAATCCAGAAAAAATGTTCAAAATCTAGAACCCAAAAGGTAAAAGTTTAGATCTTTAACTTTTTTTTGGCACAAAATAAGAAGCCAAAAAAGATAGATCAAAGTAAAATCAAGGTTAAAATTAGCTGGTTCAAAACGAAGCTTTTACACTGACGGGGAGGTCCACAAATCGATACAACTTCAACCGGTCCTTGAATTTGATTAAGAACATTAATGGCATCTGGGTCTAGCTTAAACTTGCTATTATCATCTTCATCACAGTAAACGAACCTTATGGGCTTCTCTCAAACCGGAGCTCAATAATTCGAAAACAAAGAGGGAGGATCGAATTTGAAATCGACTTGATAGGAGTATAAGGATGAGGAACGGTGAAGCGGAAGAGAGGCGGAGGAGGTGAAGGGTGAGAGTGGCGGAGGCGGTGAAGGGGGAGAGTGTCGGAGGCGATGAAGAGGAAGAGAGGTGGAGGAGCGGCTGCTTGAAATGAGAGAAGCAGCAGCAGACCAGACCAGATGTTAGGGTTAACTTTTGAATGTGGGGATTTTATAATTTAACAACAGAAATATAATATAATTGGTTGGGTAACTTGTGGAGATATAATTAGGAGTGTTCAAAACCGAACCGAAATTCGGTTACCGCCCGAAATCGAATCAAAAAATCGGTTAACCGATTTTAACCGATTTTTCGATTCGATTTCGGGCGGTAACCGAATTTCGGTTCGGTTTTGAACACTCCTAATTATATCTCCACAAGTTAACTGATTTTTCGAGTCGGTTATCAGTTTTAGAAATATATAAACCGAAAAATCAGTTTGGTGATCGGTTTTGGAAATTTAAAAACCGAACCGCATTTATATATATTAATAATATATAATATTATATACTAATATAATATAATATTATATAACCCGCATTCTAACCTAACCCTTTCTTCATCTTCTTCACATCCCAGCCGCCTCTGTTCTTCTTCATATTCTTTTCATTTTTTTTTCTCATCCTTCTTCTCCTTCATATATCCAATCTTAACTCTACTAAGTTATTAACCCTTCATCTCCTCTACGCGTCATCATCTCATCCGCGCCGTTGTTCCCTTATTTTCGTCAAGAAGAAGACCGGTGTCTGGAACGAGGAACGAAGATCGACAACCTCTACATCTCCTTTCTTTCCGGCAACCACCAAGAGGTTAAAGCACCTGCCTCCCTTCCTCTCAGCTACCGACAACCTCCGGAACCATCAAAATCATCAAATTTACCGATTGAATTTCTTCGAAGCAGTTGCTGCCATCGAAGGGGTCTCATGGTTTTGGTAGATGAAAATCGCTTCTTGGGAAATTTGATGATTTTGCTTAAGCGCTTAAGCGAAGGGGATTGATGATTTTTTATGAGTTTGCTTGTTCTAATTTAGTATATCATATTTTTTGTCTAGAATATTGAATTTATTGGTGTTGTTCTTGTGAATTTTTCATAGGTGATTGATGATTTTGATGATTTTGCTTGTTCTAATTTAGTATATCGTATTTTTTCGTCTATAACATTGAATTTATTGGTATTGTTCTTGTGAATTTTTCATTCTAATTAGTTTTGACAATTGATTTTATTTTATTATTTTGCTGGGGTTGTTGATTATACTTTCTTTGTACAATTGTTTTGTTGATTGTAATTTGCTGCAATTTTCCAGGAAAGTAACCTTCAACAAGAACTGGTTGTGTTTTAATGGAGATTTTCATTCGGTTTTTGAGCAAACCGAACCGAAACCGCACTGTATTTTTGGTTCGGTTAAGAATCGGTTTCTGTAGTTGTAAAACGGTTTTCGATTTTTCATGCGGTTTTTAAAAATCGAACCGAACCGCTTTTGATCACCCCTAGATATAATATGGTTGTTACTTTTTTTTTTTGTTACAAAGATACAATTACTCTACTCTCTATCTAAAGGGGAGGGGGGAAGTGAATCGAACCCAAGCACGGAGGCTTGGTAAGGAGAGCACCTACCATAAGGCTACTTTCTTGTCCGCAATGAGATTTGAACCCACGATTTCAGGGTCGTTACGCACCACGCTCAGCCACTAGGTTAGATGGTTGTGGTTGTTCCCGATATGGTTGTTACTCGGTTGGTATGCTATGCGTCAGATGTTGGCGCCAGTGGTAAAATGTAATTTTACTTTGAAATTGGTTGATTTAGGTTGATACCCAAACGTCTAGCTTTAATAGAGGTGTACAGAGACAAACAGCGGCTTCAAGATCCAACAGATCGTCAAGAAGGCTACAACAAGGAGTTTTTGGGGGTTCACCAATTGTTTTGCCCAACAAGTTTTTCAAAACATCAACGCATACTCCTAATTTTAGAATATCACTGGGACAAGCATGATTTGTGGGGCTGGGAGTTGGATTATTGAGCCTAGGCGATGGGTTACAAGGATCTATGTCGGTGTTGGATGATTAGGTTTAGGAGACGAGTTACTTGCCCTTCGTGTTGGGTTCTTACTTGGATTTTGTGTTGGGTTATTGGAATTAAGGGGTAGATTGTTTGTTTGGGTCGATGATGGATTTTTGCTTGTACTCGGAGTGTTGGGCCTAGGTGATGGGTTGCTTGGGCTAAGTGTGGTTGTTGGCTTTCCAGGATTGGAAGATTAATTGCTTGGACTTAGTGTTAGCGTCTTTCGTGTTGGGATATTGGTTTTAGATAATGTGTTGTTTGGGTTTGTTGATGGATTGTTGCCGTGCTTGGTGTATTGGACTTAGGTGATGGGTTACGTGGGCTAGGTGTCGATGGTGGATTTCTGAGATTTGAAGATGGATTACTTGGATTTGGTGTTGGGTTATTGTTTGGATTTGGGATGAGGTATTAGGATTAGAGGAAGGATTATTTAGGTTAGGTGATAGGTTAGTGCCAGGGTTTGGTGCTTGGTTCCTAGGGTTAGGTGATGGATTGTTGCCTGAATTTGGCATCTTGGAGGATGTATTGCTTGGAGTTGGTGATCCATTATTGCTTGGGTAATTGAGATCAGGTGGTGAAGGATTGTTGTTTGAGTTTGCTGTTGGGTTATTAGCATTAGAGGATGGGCTGCTGGGGCTCAATGTTCGGTTATTGCTTGGGCTTGGTGATGGGTTAATAGGCTTAGGGAATGGGTTGCTTGAAGTTGGTGTTTGGTTATTGTTTAGGTTTGGTGTTGAATTTTGGGGATTAGGAGATGCGTTGCTTGGGTTTGTAGTAGGACCATTTGGTGATAGTTATGGTGAAGTTGACTCAGAGGGACACAAGCAAAAGGCGACTAAAGTAAAGAAAAGAAGGTTGATAATTAGAACTACTGCAGTGGAGGCTGAAGTTCTTGAAGCCATATCTCGAGGAATGACAGCTTCAATATTACACTATAGGCCGATGATGAAAAACAATGGAGTGGATTTAGGGATTTTATAGGAGGAAATGAATGAAGCACAATAAAACAAGTAGAGCAATGTGATACTTGTGAATATAAAAATTAATATATTGTTTTTGCAAGGGTGATAATCTCGGACACAGCTAGTATGGAAAATAATGATCTTTGAAAAATCTTCAACACTAACAACGTGTAGGTACATTCCATTAGGAAGATAACAAGTTATAAGAAATTTGATTTGTTTATAGGCTAATGAATTGTTTGATATTTTCCTTCTATTTGAAATTGTAAGGCTAGAGTTTAGAATTTTTAGCCAAGGAGGGTACCTTATGGAATGTGCCTTTATAGATTTGCAAAATCTGTTAAGTTGGGTAGAGGTTTGTTTTTTCAATCCACTCATTAATATTAAGCTTTAGTCTAGCAGTGAATGCATATTTAATCTTAATCATTACCCTACATACCAAATTGCCATGCGAGGTATATATTGTCTTCACATTTTCAATCCATCACAAATAATATCACTAATTTGATGAGTAATATATGTGAAAAAAGAAAGATGAATAATATTTTGATAGAGTATTGGATTTCTCTGCTGCCAAATGAAGTATATTATAGACATTATATTAATTGACATTTAGATTTTGTTGATTTGAAAATTTTTCGCTCATCAAATATGGTTAAAAGTAACCTTATTATTGGCTGTATTGAGGACATAAGACCTCCAATTATTTTAGAGAAATGGTTTTCCATAATAAATAAATTATTAATTTTTTTTATGTAAATCTAAATATATAAAAGTAATTTAAAATCTTATATAATTTTGTAGAAAAATTACATTCTATATCAGTTAATTTATCTATTCGTGGGATTACTTTTGATATTATTATCAAATGTTGACACTCAAGTGTCTTTGGTTTTCTTTTCTGGTTCTTTTGATTGTGTATCTTCTGTTTTCTTTCCTGTTCTTCGTTGATGTATTCTTTTCTGTTATTTTATGGTTCTTTCTCAAATTGGTAAAGATTTTTCTTTCCATGTTTATTAGGCAACATGCTTTCTTTCGCAATGTAATTAAGGTCGACTCCTTTTCTTTCTCTTTTGTCTTTCCGGCCCTACATCTTTGTTTTTTTTTTTTTTTTCCAGTTTTCTGCAAAAAGACTCAAATGATCAGACGCCAAACAAAGATTATGTCTGTCTGATGATGATGTAATAACTGAAAAGGAAACAAAATTGATAATTAAAAAAGAAAACATATAAACTTCAAGGGATGACGTAGATGGTTCAGCATCTTCGTCCCTTAACCAGATGTCAGGGATTCAATTCCTATCCTAGGAATGGAGTAAACTCTTGAGGCCAGTCCTTTGCCATTTAGTGCGCTGACTCAAGACAATCCGGATTAGTTTGAGATCGTTGAACCACTTGTCATATTTTGAAACACCAGGTAAATAATAAAAAATAAAAAAAAGAAAAAGAAAACATATCAAAGTTAATTAAAACAAGTAAATTTAAATTTAACAAACAAAATATGAAATTAAGCAAGAATGGGACCAAAGAATTGATATTCAACTTACGCTAATAATTAAATTCATAACTTCCTTCATGCCAATTTCCACACATGATGCAAATTGGAGGCAGAACCAAAAGTGGAAGCGAAGACATTAAATTAGAGTTGCAAAAATATTGTCCTCATACTCATATACAAGCACAAGCTCAAAGTGAAAATGACAAATATCGAAAATCCAATTAAAAAAAAAAAAAAAAGTTTATAACTGGTATATATCGAGTTTAATAAACCAAAAATATCAGTTTATACAATATTTCATAATACGATCTTTCATGATTAAATATGATCTCATAATAGCTTAAGGCATTAGAGAATCCAAACTAAGAGGATAAAAAGAATCATTGTTGGGATTGAAGTTGGGGTCTTTCCTAGAGCTGTGCCAACAATTTTTTTTTTTTTTCAATTACATGATAGCATGTTGCATCAATTATAATAACATACCATATACAATTTATAGTGTTTGACTCCTTTTGAGAAATTCTTATATGAACCTGGTCTAATATGTAAGCTACGGATCAAACCAATGAAATATTGACAACTCATCCAAATAATACATTTTAGATTTAAAATAAATTCAGTTATAATAAAAAACTATGAAAAATTTCAAATATAATAAAAAATTACAAAAAGTCCCTCCTTTTTTTTTTTTTTATAACTCTGCCATGTGTTATTAGGCGAGTTGTTAATATTTCATCGGCCTGGTCCATGTCTTATGTGATGGACCAGGTTTATATAAGAATTTCTCACGTTGTTAACTCATCAACCAGTTGGTGCAATATTAATGGATAATGACTCTATGGAACGGATCAACCAGTTGGTGCAATATTAATGGTTAGTGACTCTATGGAACGTATTGTCAGCTTGGACAAAAAGAAAGAATAGCGAGATCTGCAATTGCAACTTGCCATAACAAACTCTCCCGCAAACAATATGTTACTGAAGCGGTTACTTGATTTAGCTTGTACATGAATCTACAAATTTATTTATAAATAGCAAACTCTTGTATAAATGTAAAGTAACTGTGACGATTAAAAGGATTGAAAGTGGTTGGGCACTTAAAATTTAGTTCAACCTAAACTCGGTCAAACCAAAAGCAGTTCTAGCTGAACTGTTGGAACCTATTCGGTCCAACCAACTGCTATCCAAACCAGTGCAACTTTTCAATTGCACCCCTTCATTTCCTATATATATACACTAGCCCCCTTCTAAGTTTTCTACACTAAGTAATCAGATTTTTTTCATGCAAAATTCTACATAAAATATTACATTCATAGTATCTATGCGGATAAAGTAATAACCGTTCTATCGTAAGAAGAATTATTCCATTAACTTTATGTACGACAGAGGAATAAAATTTTTTAAGAATAAACAATGAATTCTGTTGGCTCGGTTTTAATTTATTGCATTTTAATTTTTATAGCTGCTTTAATTTAGTTTAAGTACTTGCAGAAATGAGAAGTGAAATCAGAAGCTACCAAAGATATGATCAAAACCAGCTCCGAATAAACTTTTCAAGATCTGGGGAAAATAATTATGGAAATGTAATTTTATAAATATAAAGAAAATTACGAAACGTCATCGTTTTTACCTGCCATTAACTAAAATCTACCATTCTATTTTTTTTTTTTAACCAAACTAAAATCTACCATTCATTTTTAGTTTCAACCAAATCAGTTGATGTCCCTGCAGTAAATTTCCAAACATTATTCATATTCTTTCAAACATCACAGCAATAAATATATCATCCTATCCAACAAAACACAACAAGAATGAAATAATACCACACTTAAAATAGGACTCAAAAGCATAAAAAAGGTCAAATTTTGAGAACTGAGAAGCTCAACTAACCTGTGTCTCCAATGATGGACAATAAGCAAGCCAGAGATCTGCTATTCCTGACCATGGAAGTACATATTAATAAGAAATCTGCTAATAAATAGTTTCAACGGATCATCCAAACAAATGAAAAGATAAATTTTCTGGTTGAACTTTGTCACTGTGATGATGTAACAGCGAGAGTAAGGTTTTTAATTTGGGTTTGAGCTTGGGAGCTATGGTGATTTGAACGGGAAAACAGCTAGATCTGCATTTTTGAAGACCAAATGCAAGTTTGATAAATAAGTCAACGTATGTGTAGCAACCACAAGCTCAAAGGGGTATAATTGTAAGTTCGGTGACAAATTTCAGTAAAAAATTATTTATTTATGAAAAAAGTACCCAATCAAACAGCATAATTAATACCAAAAAAAAAACTGAAAAATACACAAAAACCAACTAAATTACTACAAAGGTACTGTTTTACCCTCTAAAAATGCTTATTTAGTTAATTATTGCAATCTACAATTAAGCTAAAACAGTAACACTCTTACAGACCATTTTAAGAACAGTAGAGACGTAAATTTTCAAGGGTAAAACACGCATCTTTTAACACTATTTTTCGCAAAAATAGCCCTTTCTTATATTTTTTTTTTTTACAAACACACTTTTCCACAGTAATTATCATCTTTTTAACCTAACGCGCTCATCTCCCTTCTTCATCTTTCAGTTATCTTTCTTCTTCATCTATTGTTACTGTTAGAGAAGAAGAACAACTAACCTTTCTTCCATGATTGATAACTTCAGCAGCAAGAAAACTTGCAAATGAAGAATCCTGATCAAGATTCATGAATCATCCCAACAAATATTCAACATGAGAAACAAACAAAGAAAAGACAGAAAAAAAACGAAGATATGCAAAATATGGAGTGTTTTCATTTCTGAATAGAAATGGAGTTAATAAGCCGAAAATCCCAATATAAAGCAGCCGATCAACAGCATGCTGGTTTAAACATAACTGAAAAATACAGTGATAATGGAAACAAATTACACTAGTAAGCCTGACAATACAAAACCGAATTTAAATTAAAATCAACTCCATCCAACAAAACAAACCATTTTAAGAGCAGTACAGTGGTAACTTCTCCATATCAACCCACCCACATATCCAGACCCATAAGTCTCTCTATTTTTCTTTGAGAGTAGTGGAGTGGTAAGTCCTCCACATCAACCCAGAAATCCCCACCCGTGCAAAGTATTTTTCTTTCGGCTTGAATTCTGTATAAAAAATTATTGTCACGATCCCGGAAGAGAGACACTCGATCACCAGCAAGTAGCCCTTTTTCCTTCACATAACGGAGCCAAGAGGATCGACGAATAACTGGTTTCTTATATTTGCCTGGACCTGGTTTACGGATGGACAGGCGAAATGACCTACTGCGAACGGCATCCTTACCTACTGCTTCAAGATCAACCTCATGAGCTCTGGCGGGAATGGGCGGTAAGGACGGAAGAGCAGCCATTGGCACATTCAAGTCATTCTTAGTCTGAGCTTGGGTTAGTATTTTTTGAAAAACTAGGTGTGCATCCATATCGTATGCTTCTTTAGCGGCAAAAAGGGGAAAAAAGGGTTTGTGATACTAGTGTGTAGATTGGATGGTAGTGTATTTATAGACGACGAGAGAGTTAATATCTTAAACAAAAGAAAAAAAGAGACTTTCAGTTTTTTAGTTGGAATTTCATTTTCACAATATGAATGTCCTTACACGTATTAGATACTCCATATGCAAGTGCTAAAATAGAATTTAATTTGTCACTTTGTTAAAGAAATAATATTTTAACTTTGGCAACCATTCATAGACCAAGATTTAGATGGTTAAGGTAGCGACCAACATTAAAGTTAGACAACTGAGTATGCAATCTTCAAACTCCCTCTTTATCTTATGCATCAATAAATGGAACATAAATTTGAAGAAATCATGAAGGTTAACCTCTGTGAATGAATAATTTATTTAAGTAATTATCACATCTTTTATTTTAGATTTTCTATAACAACTATAAAAGAGGGAATAAGGGAAACATTTTTGCCTCAAATATCTCTACTAAAATCTCTAATTTATTAAATTGTCTTTTTAATTATTATTATTATTATTATTATTACATAAAATATATAAAAATAGAACACTTAGGGGAAAAAATATATTTTTACTATAATTACGTTAAATTATTTAAACATTCATATTGATTAATTTTTCTATAACTAAACACTTTGATTATTTTTTTTATTATTATGTTATAAATTTTTTTAGACGCTTAGATTAATTAGGAACACTTAAAAAACAAATCACCAATTGAAGGTGAGTTGGGCAACCGCTATTACTTCTTTTTCGCCTAGTTAGCAGCCCTGAACCCTCCTTTGTGAACCTTCATTTTCTTCTCTTTTCTTCTTGTTTGCTTTTTTTTTTTGTGGTCCAACACACATTTGTCTCTATATTCGTATATTCAAGTAATGGGTATTCTATAGTCTATTTCGTGGTCTACTGCAGTTGCAAATAGTAAGGGGATAGGTTTCACTAATACCGGGTATTCTTGGATCGCTATTTCTTTTTATTTTTGTGCTGAAATGTGGTTTTGTCAGTCCACTTGAGGCACAATATGTGGAAACATTTCTCTCTATGCACACAACATAAGAGTCAGAGGAAGGTTTGATTGAGTTCTATTAACAGATTAAATAATTCAAAGCTGGAGAATGGACATTAGGATAAGCATCGTTATTAACAAATTAAATGATTCATTATTTTCTTCTAGATTAAAAAGAACCATACAAATGAACTCAAAAAAATGCCCAAATTAAAACCTTAAAATGAAAATGTCAAAAGTGAAAATACATTACCTAAATTTAAAAGAAATTTGTACCGCGATTAACATTATCTAAATTTTTTTTTTTTTCACCTTGTTTGTTTCAATCAAATCACTTGGATTGCATTAGGACAAATCAGGATTGAAATTTGAGAGGGTTCAAAAATTTAAAAGGCCGCTAAACCATGGAATACGGAGTTTAGGGCTGAGATCATTCTCAAATTAAATTAAACAAATTCTCACTAACATCTGATTTCATATCTAATTTCAAAAGTTTATAATAAAAAATTGACAAAAATATTTTCGATATCCAAAAAAGTAATATTATACTCAAAACGGCCATTTCGTTATTCTGAATGTCAAACTGACATTCAAATTACCAAATTATACTAAAAACAAAATTAAATGATCAATTTAAAAAAGACGTGGTTAAATAAAAAAAAATACAACAACTTCTTGAAAAAGACCTAGTCAGTACGTTACAAAATGCCTAATCTTGAAAAAAATTAGGAGTCCTATTTTAGAAAAATATTTCTCGCGTTGCTGGTCCTTTATATTTTCTTTCTCGCGTTGCTGGTCCTTTCATCTGATATTTATGGCCACCCACCAACCAAACCAGCCAAGGGCTGGGCTCTCTTCCCATTCAAGGACCTTCGTGGACGAGGAGGGGGCTCCATATAATCACTTAATAGATGCCTAATAATTACATGGAACTAAAATTCTACCCATGTTAATGTTCCTTTTAAATTACATGCTAAAGTTCATTGTTCTATTTCTATAACCATTATACAGGAGAAATTGCCTATTACTAATGTTCAAATTTAAAGAAATTAGAAATTTGCGAGGGGCTAGAATCCCTTCCACTATCTACATGGATCCGTCCTGTCATGACACGAATCCGAGGTCAAGAACAGCGTGTAATTAGACCGAAACCTAACTACATAAGCATTTGAAAATATAAGAACTAAAATGCAAACACTATAAAAACTACTATTTGAAAATTTCTAAAATACAAATACAAAAATAAAACAATTGTTTTTTTACAATCCAGAAATCAATGTAGAATAAAAAGACTTGAACATTCATAATTTACCGATGCAGCTAATTAACTAAATCTCATTTAAAACTAACAATTTAATTTTATAAAAATATAAATTTTAGAACTAAAATTATTTATTTCAAAGCTCAAATAAGTCAATTCTTGAAAATACTTTTAATAAAACAATATTTCAATTTTCAAGTTCGTCCAATCAAAGGTTCATCAAATAGTCCCTGATTTCAATTTTCAAGTTCGTCCAATCAAAGGTTCATCAAACAGTCCCTGATTTAAAAATTCATAGAAAATAATATTTTTGATCAAAAATTCTAAACAAATTATAAAACATATTCAATTTTTTTTTTTTTTTTTTTCTGGTTTGAAAACTGTGAGTTACTGAAGGGTTTGTGGTTCTGATACTGATCAATAATTTGTATACACCAAAAGAAAAGAGAGACAAACAATGGGCCCAACAAATTTGCTGAAAATATCTCTACTAAAATCTCTAATTTACTAAATTGTCCTTTTAATTATAATTATTATTATTACATAAAATATATAAAAATAGAACTCTTGGGGGGGGGGGGGGGGGGGGAAGGAATATCTTTACTATAATTACGTTAATTATTTAAACAATTATATTGATTAATTTTTCTATAACAAAAAGAAAAAGCATGATTGATTGCACATGTATACTACTAGTAATTTTCACTGCCTACTCATTTAATAAAACTTATCCTCCAACCATTTATCAAAATAACATTTCATCTCGTCAAATTTGCCCAACCGACAAATAAATCATTCAAACCCCAAAACACAAAGTTAATCTCTCTCAAATTTTAAATGCCCAAAACGTATTCTGTCCCATCTCTTCACCAATCCCTTTTTCTTAATATTAGTATTATTATTGTTATTAAATGATTTTAAATAGAATCTTAAATATTTTAAAATAATTTTTATACACTTAAATTCAAAAATGCAATCATATATCCAAAAAATCCTTTGTTATTATGAGTATTAACAATATCAAAATATCATCAACAAATACAAGAATTCAAAATTTCCCTTTAATTTAGAATTTTCAAATCACTCAAAAGACCAAAAGTTTCACAGTTATGAAAAAAAAAAAATTTACATATAATCACATTTAAAAAAAAAGTATTTGTTTGCTTTAAAAAAAGATACATTTGGATGTGGCCAAATTTCATATTTTATCACATAATAAAATCCAAAAAAAAAACTTGTTAGAATCCTTTTAGAGAGACTATACTTTAAAAAATAACTATAAAAAAAATAAATGATAAAATTACTTATTTGGAGGTAAGAGTAGATGTGAAGATTTAAAAGAAAAAGAATTAAAATATTAAAAAAGTTTCAAAGATTCAAAAATTAGTTGTTGTTTTAAACTTGTCCTTACCCAATAAATACTGACGGTAACTTCCATCTCACAATTTAACAAACTCAAAAAAATTTTTTTTATTACTTTGTAACTCTAGATTTCTATCTTTTTTTTTTCTCCTTTTGTTTTCACGAATCGACAGCTTCAACCGCTGCATATTATATTTTAACAGTGCTAATAGATTAGGTTTATAATTTATTTTTTTATTATTTTTAAATAAATTAGTAAATTATTTTCTTTAAATAAAATACAAATAAATATAATTAAAATATTATAATTAATTAAATATTATAAAATAACATGTCTAATAATTATTATTCTCCAAAATAACACTTAACCATTTTTTTTTACAAAATACCACCCGAAACCAAAAAATGCAATAGTATTGTCGTCTTGAGTATCAAACGAGCATTCGAAATATCTAATTACATCAAAATAAAATACTCCCTCCGTTCGCGAAATATAAGAAATATTCTCTCTTGCACGTAAATTAAGAAAACTCACATTTCTCAACTTTTACCCCAAAATACCCTTATTCTTCTAATAATTATACTACAATTTAAAACTATTTTATCTAAAAGCATGATTTGACAACACCCACTATCTCAATAAAATACTACAAAAAATATACCAACTA
>CATIWJ010111240.1:0-16230 GCA_949640765.1 Croton laevigatus
TAATGCTTTTCCTCTCGCCTCTCGAATTCGAGATATACAGAAACACGTTAACGTGAATTGAAACACGTTAACGTGAATTAAAACACGTTAACGTGTTTCTGTGTATCTCGAATTCGAGAGGCGAGAGATGTAGCCTTGCTCTATACATATATATATGAATACTTGCTCTTTGCTTTTGTTGTTTTTCGGCTTGTTTTGTTCTTAATTTAATTTTGAAGGTGGAAAAGCTACTGGACCAGTATTCCAGGTGCTGTTTTATGTTAAAACGAAAGCCAAAAAATGTAACCATGACAAAGGGCCCTAACTCTTTTTAGTAACCTAAATATTTAAAAGCAAATATCAATTTTTGATATTTTATATGAGCTCGTAAGTAGTACAAATTTTCAAAAATTAACTAAATAACATTTTTGTTATATATAGGGGTATATATTAATATATATGACATTTAGTGAATTTTTGAAGTTTTGTTCTATTTGTAGTTTTGAAAGACTTATAAAATAATAAAGCCAACTTATAAGTATTTGATTATAAGCATCTCTCAGTCAAGCACACTTGTACTAGTGACATTTACCTTTGCTGTATCTAGATGAAGGCATAAGCCCCTTGTATGTAACACTAGTGCAATTGTGCTTGACTCGATCAAGATCAATAATTATTAAATTATGGACAAGTGTCTCTTAAATTTGTTTTTAATTATTTAAAATTTAATATAATGACCCTACAAATATCTAAAGACAAAAATTTAGATTTAACACAAAAATACATAAAATAAATATAAACATCACAACAAATAAACCAAAACGATTAGTGATCAATATCTAATTTGAATTTTCTTTTTCATGATTCCAATATTACAAATTTGAGCACGGCTATAACTTTTGAATTCGGAACTGCTTTGATTTGCCCTTTTTCATTTTCTTCTTCTTTCAAAATCACTGGTTAATTTATCTGTACTGAGTTTTAAAATAAAACAATTGTGACTCGCAATTTTTAAAATTTGACTTTATAATATAAATTATATATGCTTCAAATTCAACGATAGAAATTACTTTATCTAATTTATAATACAAGATCAATTTCGACAAAAATTCGATGAACTGCTTTTAATGTTAGTACTCAATATAATTTTAAAAAGAAAAAGTAAATTGAGAACTTTTGATTTGGAGACTTCTGGAATTACCATAAAAAATTTTAATGCATGCCAAAATATAAGTTAGTTGTTAGAGCATCTCGGATCTTTGTAACACACACATATATATAAATCCTCAATTTGAAAAAAAAGAAAAATTACAAACTTAATAAGTAAATAATCTAAGAAAAGAAAACAAACAAATAGTACGTACGAACGAGTTTAGTACAAAAACTAAAGTAATGAAAGCAACCTGTCATTTGTTAAGCAAATTGGCTCCACAAACACCAAAAATAGATAATATGCTTCTGCAACAAATTCACCATCTCTCATTCTTTTTATCAATTTCGAAATAGAAGCCTATAATTAATCACTACTCTCCCCTTATAAACCAAAACCTGAGCTCGCTCTGTGCTTATATTATACTATAATTAATAATAGCTGTCATGAATTAATATATAAAATTAAGTGTATAAGCACTAAACACAACACAAAATTTACATAATTCCAAACAAGAACAGCCTAATAGAAACCTAGTAATCACAAAGGATGAATATATAGGAATTTTCAAATATATACCTCTCTAGAGCTCTATAGTATACCAGAAGAATATCTAGCACGTGCACTAAAATCCATGCAAATAAAGCCTACATATATCAATTAGTTAATTAATTTCTGTTAATTTATATATCTATATCAAGACTTACGCTTTATGAACGTCTTTTTTTCAGAGCACTTTAGAGAAAGCTGAAGCAATTTAAAAAGAACAGTAAAGGAAAAGAAAGAAGACAGAAAAATACAGAATCAGAAAGAAAAAAAAGAAGGATTCATTCCAATGGACAAACAAACACAAAATGGACAATTACATCATGCGCAGTGCAGTGCAGTGCAGATTATATGAACTTATTACACAAACACATAACTATTTTCAAAAAGACACTTTTAAAAGCTAATAATACAAATAAAATTCACGAAACATCAGTAGAGACTAGTTGCTTTCTGTCTTCTTCACTTTTCTTTTTCTTGTTTTTTTCCTTGCCGCCATGCACGCACTCAACGGCGTCGTTCTGGTGTCCAATGAGGTAAAGATGGGCTAAAATGCTTCGAAACAACTCTCGAATCCAACAATTCCATTATTGGTGTAAAACTAACACATCTTGGCACTTTATACTGATTAATCGAAGCACCTCTTGATATTGCATAGTCCATAAGCTCTTCAAAGGTTCCATTTTTCACTACCCTTATCTCCAATGGATCAATAGAGTTATCTGCAACTCGGCCTTGTCTGTAAACTGCATTAAGTGACTCTTCCATGGCTAAACAGCACTGGTTCAGTACTTCCTCCGTAGGCGAATTTAACACATCCTTAACAAGTAATTCCCAATATATAACATAATGACCTGGGATTGTTTTAGTATCTGCATAACTTGTATATTCGACAACACTTGTATTGAATTCTTTTAAAAGTTTAGAAGCATTTTCAATACCTTTCTGCAACTCAGATTCATCTGTTTTATCAGAATCAATACTCAACAACACATTCTTTCTTCGTATAAATCGAAACTGCGGTGCGGCGTTGTAAAATCCGGTGACCCGGAGAACGTCGCCGACTCTGTACCGGTACAGACCAGCATAAGTAGTGATAACCAACTCATATTCTCTGCCAACTTCAAGATCCGCAAGATCAAGAAGACGAGGAGGAGAGTCACGAGGAGCTGAGGGTTCATGAGGTAAGAACTCAAAATAACACATGTTTGGCATTATTGTGTAAGAAACCTCTGACGGCTTACACATGGGCTTCAAATTAAGTCCAAAATAGCATTCAGAAGAAGCGTACATAGTACAAGCCATAGGTAACCCACCGCTGTAATATTCCAATGTTGGAATATACTGCGCCATTGCTCCTGTCACAATTACGTCTAAATATTTTGTATTAGGCCAAATTCTTGTTATAATACCTTCCCAATTCTCCTCTGAGCATTCTTTTTTTACGAACTCAGCGAGTTCTGGATTAGGTTTCAAGATTTTGGTAATACATTCCTTAACAGAAACATCAGTGATTTTAGGGTTTAAGGTTCCGGATGAAATATCCTGAACCAATTCCTTCCAATTAACCTGAAGGAAATGAATGGCTCTCAGAAGACCAGATGCGAAAACTGCACCAACACGGAGCACTTCTTCGCGCATAATGAGGCCGCAAAGCATCTGTGTATACATGCTTTGGAAGGAATCTGCACAAAGAATAGTTTCATTGGGACTCGTATAAACATTGTACGGATCATAAGGCCTATTCTTGAATTGTTCACTCCTGTAGTAGCTTGTGAGTACTGGACGTGCCAATAACCCACTTGGTGTTTTCGTCTCCGCCTTCACAAATAAGAAATATAATCCTTTTCCCTTGTCCAAACCAGGCACATATCTGCCATATTTGCAAAAAAATTCGTAAACTTCTCATTTCATCTAAAAAAAAAATTTTAAAAATAAAGCGTTTGTATATATTATTACTATATATATGTATACGTACAGATTCATAACCGGCATTAGAAGACTGTATAATAACTGGCGACGGTCCAGCTCTTCTTTAATCGTTGGCATCAGTTTTCTTTCACCAGCAGAAGTTCCGGAGCTGCAAATATTATTAAATTTACAGTTATTAAAATTTTGTTTAATCTTCTATTAAATAAATAAATGGTTTTAAAGAACAGCACGGTTACATTTCTCCCAACGAGAGATTCTCGCAAGAATTAAAACTTATGTGGATAAGAATAACATACGAAAATCGAAAATTCTTGCGATACATCTCTCAGCGCGAGAGATGTAACCTTTCCATTTTAAAGAAATTAAAATTTACCTAGTGAGAAACTCAGAAACAGGAAGTGCAGAGAAGATGGGAGAGCGGTCTCCATTAGCAATACGTTGAATATCAGGTTGAAGATCCTCATAGGAAACAACTGGTATTTTTGATTTAAATGTATCTCTATCAGTTGCACCATGAAGCGAGAATCGGTTAAGATACTCTGTCTCCGAGTTTCTGCTGAGAATTTCTGCAAGAGTTTTTTCTTGCACTGAATCTACAGATTTTGTCATTTCTTCGATGAATTGAAGAGCTTTGGCATCTTTTTCACATGCAGGAGGACCCAAAGGAGATGGAAGACGGGAATCTACAGCCATGATTAAAAAGATCACAAGATTTGATTGTTTTTGAAGAAAGAAAAAAAGAAAGAAAGGGGAGAGGAATTGGGTGGTGTGAGAAGAAATGGAAGAAGAGAAGGGTGTATATATAGGAGAAGGATGATGTGTAAGCCAGTTAAGCAATAATATTTACACGTGTACAAATGAAACCAATTGGCAGTACATTGACGGACTTATATTTGCAATAACTTTTCAATAATATTTTTGTCTCAGAGCTTTGCCGGGTGACCAGAAGACATGTAGGGCCCATAACACGTCACCATTTGGCATGTAAGACCCGACATGTATGGTCCACATGTTCTGCCATGTCAGCATGCTATTGTCTAAAACCTAAGCGTCAAGCGGACCACGCGGCACCTATATGGTTAGCTTGTTGGTCTGAGATAGCGATCGCTGCCGGCATTATATTCCCATTTTTAACAATTCATTTTCTTTTAATTTCTTGAACTTATCTTAATTTCTTCATTCCATTCTAATTTTAGTTTCTTAACAATGAATTTGCTGTATTTTAAATTTTTTTTATTTTCTTAAATTATAAAAGGATTTCGTTCCTTTTCAACTAATTTTTTCTATTTTAAACTATTTTTTCAACCAAAACTAATTTTACCTTTAAAGAAAAAGACAAAACTAATTTTAAGTGAAACTACAGGGAAAAAAAATTGTATACCAAAGTATAATATAGTAATAAATGCATTTACGGCCTAGACAATGAATCATGCTTCAAATCTCCTATCCCAATTTCAAAAAATAAAATACAAGAAAGATTTACGACGGAATTATGTTTTATTTATATCCTTTAGTTTCAATTGTTTTTCTATTTTAATTAGATTCATCATATCCTCTCAATATATAACATACAAAACTATTCCTCTCAATATATAACTTACAATACAAATCGTCGTCCATTTTTTATCACTTCATGTTTTTCTACTCACATATGCTGGTTATATACCTAACTTATACTTTTGATTTGAAAGCAGACAATTTATATTTAAATTCGTGATATAAATCTAGTTATCTTTTCTCCCTAAAAAAGATTTCGTAAGATATACATAGACTAATACTTTTACGCAAGTGGTATGAAAATTCAAATATAGGGTAATTACTTCATTTTTTTTTTTCCAGTAGTAATTACTTCATTTGGTAGCTCATGGAATTGCATAAATTATTTTGTACAAAAATCCAAAATTGCATAACAATAGAGCAGTATATATTCAAGTAAAAACGAGAATCCACAAAAAAATTCTTAATTTGCTAATAATGGAATTGAAAGTTAGTAATTAGTAGATAATTAATTAGAATAATAATGGGGGAGAAATAATTAAAATATATTATGTGCAGATATCATGTGGATAGGACATTTTTTATAAACAGATAGAATTATGTGATGGTTATGGTAATGAATTTAATTAATTATGTAGGTTATGATGATGATAAGGAGTAGGTAAGCTTTATTGTTTTCTTCACCATTCTTTTGGGGGGAATGATTAGAATAATATTAACCATTTAAAGATAAACTTTTTAACATTGACATTGAAGGAATCCTAAGGGAAAACACTATGAATAATTAATCATATGTTATATAATTTTAAAGAGCTAGATATTGACCCTTGTCTATGTGTAGGTTAGTACTAGCAATCTAATTGCATCCATTAATTTTGTATTTTCCTATGTGTACGAGAAGCAAATCTTAATTTTTTTTATAATATTTATGTCGAGGATCAAATTTTGTTATATATAGTAACTGATCTTATGATATTATAAATTTGTTTGTACATATTTTTACAGAGGATTAAGATTACATTCTCATTGTAAAGTTCATCGTGTTGGTCCGGCAATAATAGTAAATATTATGATTAATCAACTTCATATTGACTAAAGAAACCCATGATTCTAAATAGGTAAGCAACATGAAACGTTTGACAAGTATTGTCTACATTTAGGCTGCGTTTGGTCCCTAGGATTAATATGTCCCTGCCCTATCTACCTCTATGCTTATGACTTTTGAGTTCTTTTGTTTCCCATAAAAAATAAACTTATACATAAATGAATAGTTAATTATATATTGTATGCTCACAAAAATTTATATTATAGATTCTTTTATGCTTTATTATTTTTATTTTGTCTCTTTTTTCTCGAATAAAATACTAAATATTTTATTGTATATTGATTATTTGTCCCAAATAAGTTAATAAATGAGTATTTTAAAAAAAAAATAAAAAAATAAAAAATTAGTAATTGAGTAAATCATAACATAATATAATATAATTTAGTAAATCATAATATAATATAATATAATACTATTTTCTTTCGAGTGATATTTCTATTACAATGCGGTTGATTTATAGTCTATTGTAGGCATGCTTTGAAAGCTGTTATAATCTATTCTTCATAATGAGTGATTTTTGACTCTGCTATTATATTGAAATTTCCTTTGGTTTTTCTTGCCTATGGCTTATGATATGTCATGATTTGGTCCTGATGGAGGAAGGGAGAGCTGAGAATTAAATTGGATTTCTGATCTTATGAACCCTAAAATACAATGAGAAAAAGGAATAAGGAATGAGAAAGAAGATGAAGAAGATGAAAAAGGAATTAGTCGCGGCTATGGCAAGGAAGAAAGATAAAGTTCTGGCAAAATTGTCAAACAGTCCTTCATGTTTTTTATTTTTTTTAAAATGACATGTAAAATTATATTTTGATACTTCTACAGTTAATTTTAACTGAAAAATAGACGGAATGATTTTTTAATTTAATTTTATTAAAATAGAGGGAGAAAATTATTCATTTTAAAAAAACACAGAGAAAAAATAGTTAAATATGTAAAAATTAAGTGAAAAAATTGTAATTTTCCCTTTATTAAAAGAAACTTTAGTTTTGTTATTCTAGGGAGAAAAGCTAATAGAGCTTAAATTAACAACTCTCTTTATTCTTATCTTTTTCAGTATTTTTTCTTTTTCATGAATGTTTACTTTCTCGAATTAAGAAGCTGATATAAACAAGCTGCATATGTTATGTTGGGTTTATTTTAGGCTTATGCAAGTTGCATTATACACACAAACATCACCATCTATCATCTTGTTTATCTTTCTTTTGCTTTCAATGTATTTTTATGGTTCACTAAGCATTGGTTTTTCAAAAGTGAAAGGGAATTATATTCATGTTAATCAATAAAAACAATAATAACAACTATCATGAAAGCTAAAACAACACATGTGATGGGAAGACATAGCACATGGAACAACACATATATGCATTGCATAGCTAACGTAACAAATTATATATACTTCTTTTTTTTTAGGGAATTGTTATTTCCAGAGCAGTATTTGTTAATGCCAGAGCAAACAATGAAAAAATAAAAGGATAATTGCTCTGGCATTAACAAATATTGCTCTGGAAATAACAACTCCCTTTTTTTAATATGGCGCCCCGTTCCTTTCCGTTAGAGTAGAGATGGACCTTGAAGAATAAATTAATTAATCATTGGAAGTTAGCAGATGTTAAATTTAGAAGGGAGTGTGGTGGCGTGGTGGATTAGCTTTTCATCTGTATCTCAGTGATCCCAGGTTCGATCCCTAGCCCCATCTCCTTCTAATTTACTAACCATACTAACTGTTAACTGGGTGTGTGTATGGCTATGTAAAAAAAATATATATATATCACATAAGTTGGCAATAAAAGCATACATAAATTTTATATAAATATTTTAATTTCATTTTTAAAAATTAAATAGAAAATATAAAATATTAACTTAAAAAGAAATAATAATAGGTTTAGAAAATGTGTGTAATTTTAATTGATTCATGAAATTAGAATCTACGAGCCATTAGTCAATTCAGATTTAGGTAACAAATTAATATTAGTACTGTTCTTCCAACCATTCATTTTTCAAACTCTACAACATAGAAATATGAAGAATCAAAACACTAGGTGATTAATTATATGTCCCTATATATGATAAATTTTTTCTTATTTTGCTTTCAATTCAGAGACACTAAGTTGATAAATAAATTAATGTTGCTTCACATGGCAAGAAAAGTGAAGAAAATTTTGTATTTTGATGGGTTATAAAATAAGCAAATGACGATTCAATTGATAGGGTAACTAATCATAATTAATGTAATAGTAGCAATAATTAATTAAATTAAATACTGTGTCATATAAAATGCCAACAGATGGAAAACACAAGATTTTGGAACAGTAATTCAAATGAAGACTATAATATACTAATTTAATCAAACAATTCTCGTTAGGCGTGACATATGATTAGAAACAAATATTGTGGAAAATATAGAGAGATATGACATTTCAACTACCACCTCCCTCTATTGCATAACATAATATGGATTTTAATAGAAGCAAATTCAACCCCTCTTTCTATGCCAAATCATATAAGTAGAGTCCAAATATTAGAAATCAATAATAATTATTGTGATTATTGTTTTAAATCTTAAATTAATTCATAATTTGTTTTTTATTTCATAACTATACCAAATTCAAAATTCAAAAGTACAAAAGTTTTATTTCATTATAAATTTGAAATGTAAAAATAAAACTTTTAATAATTTACAAAATACAATGAAAAACCTTGCAACAACGTAGTTTCAACGGTAATAAATATAAATAAATACATCGCATCGCACATGCTAACGATTAGTTAGTTATTAGTTTAGCCTTTGTATAAAAAAAAAGTATAAATATAACTTTTAATATAATATTTATATTTTTTACAAATTTAATTTGATAATTTCAACGCTCATAACAGATATTACTAAAACTCGTGCACCTAAGCGATGCGGTGTAATATATGTTTTTTTCTATGAAAAAATTTATTTGCCTAAAAATTCATAAATATTTTAATAGAATACAAATTTTTTTACTCTTAAATTTTGAATTTTTATACTATCCCCATTTTATTAAATTTGACACTTTAAGACATTTGAGTATTCGTAAATAAGTAAAATTTTTAGTACATTTTGTCGAATTAGGACAATTATATCTTTTGTCTTATAGTGGATATAATATGTCTTTAGTATATGTGAAATTCACTTTTTTATTAAATGGATCTGAAGTGTTATCTTTTAGAATTAAATAGGAAGAAAATTATAGAGAAAAATGTAAAAATCTAAAATTCATATGAAAGGAGATAATACTATTTTTATTTTACTTTTAATTTTATAATTAAAAAAATTCATTTTACGATTTGAAGAAGTGAACATGGTCTTTATAGAAAAAGTAGTGAAGAATAAATTTTCGTTTTATTTTTATGATTTAAATAGTATCAACATATAGTTATATTTTTAGAGATTAATTTTTACATTGAAAGAAAAATATAAATGAATTTATTTGTTATTTAAAATATTGAATTAATAATATGTCCCTCTATTATTTGTGTATTATATCACACAATAAGAAGGGGGGAAATTGAATTTTTTTCTCTCAAAAATAAAGTATCCATTTTTACTCAAATTTAGGGTTTCGTCTTTTTATTTCGATTCACCCACTTTGGCTTTGCTTGATTTATGTGTTGAAAGGTTTATCCTTTCATTTTGTTAGTATCAGAAGATGATAATATAGTGAACAAACACCACACAAATTTACAAACACAAATATATAAATTGTTAGGTAGTGGCAAGCTAGATAGATAGATAAAGAAAAAGATAAGAGAAGAGAAATATACGTACACATACATATTACTACCTCTGACTTTTTGAGAAGTTTACATTTCTCTTTTTGGGTGTCTTTTTTGGTTATTTACATTTCCATTTATAGTAAGTTTTGTAATTATTTATTATTATTTCTTTATTGGTATTGATGAAAAAGTAAGTGATGTAAAGGATTAGTAATTGTTTATTATTATTTGTGTATTGGTATTGATGATTTGTTGGTATTTATGTTTTTAGGGTGTAAAGAATTCAAAAAGACGGAGATAGTATAACCAAAAAATATTTACAGTCAGAGGTTCCTACATTTTTGGTCCAACGTGAACCACTACAATAAAACAAATAAATGGGATGGGATGGGACACCCACTCTCTTTTATGCATTTCTTTCACAAAATAAAATATAATGTGTGTATCAAATTTATTTATTTAATTATTAAACCAAGCCAATGATATTATGGTGGAACTTAGAAATAAAAAATGTTAATTAAGGAAAATAAAGAAATGGGGGTGGTGGTGGGGGAGCCGAGTAAAAATGTCATCTGAGAAAAAGACACAGGCAAATAATAGGTGGATTTTGTATGTTAAGTTAAAAAAAAGTACATCCTCCATTTTGCAAAATATGTCGGTATTCTGATATTTAACTTTAATTAAGTAAGGAGTATATTAGGTAGTAAATTTATTCTTTTATTTTCATTAGAGGAGGACCTAGAATTTTAAATTTAGTAGGACGTCGACACTAAATGCTCTAAGAATTTTTTTAAAAAAATTTTTACATGAAAATTTCAGCATTTTTTTTTAATTTTGATGGAACAAATGCACTCATGCATCTGAATAGATCCGCCTCTAATCCTCATGATAATAATATATTTATAAAATAAAATTAATTAGTTATTTTATATTTTAAAATTCTATTATTTAATAAAATATGAAGAATAAAAATAGAAAAAAATTTATTCTTTATTATATAGAAAGTAATATTTATTTTAGAAAAACACGAATATAATATAGTGACATATTTTATAAAAAAAATATTATTCTGAATAAAACGAATACAAAAATATAAAGAATAAAATGATGCAGTGATAAACAACTTTTCAACTAAAACACGAATGTCAGATATAAACAATCTTCAACTAAAACAATATGTTGAGATTGATTCACACCCATTCCACCCTATAACAGGAAATAAATAAATAAATAAATAAATAAAATGCAAAGGGTGAGTTGAAAATGGGAAACAATAGTCTAATTTGATAGGTTTAGTTGATGCAATAAATTCTAAGTCCCTTATCCACCTTGACTAATCCAATCTTGCTAGAAAATGAAGCAACATTAATAATTAACTACTACATATATATATATATACCATTTCACGTTATTGACTTGTACTTTTTTGAAATTATGGGTCAAATCAACTAACAGGGAACTTATTGAGTGAGCTCTAATTTCTCTTTTGTTAGGTTTTCCCAACGCATTCTACTTGACATATAAATTACGTACAGTGAATTTCAAAAAGAAAAACATTTTAATATTCATAATTAAAGTTATATTTTAAAAATACATATATCTGTTAATATATATATATATATATATAATGTTTCTTTGGAATAATAACCCAGAAGCATTGTCTAAATGTTGTCTTCATGGTCATATATAAAAGAAAGTAGAGATTAAAAATTTGTACACTTCAAAATGAACGTGGTCCTGCTAAGTTAGGCAGATATGATAGAAACTGAGATTCTACTTACCTCTCTCTCTTTTTTTTTTTTAATACGGAGGAGGAGATAACTAATAGATAAGGTAATAATTTATGTTACACAATATAGATAGTCCTTTCAAAAATAATAAATTGATACTAACAATGTAAATGACAAGAATTAAATTTGATATCTTTACATTCTACCATTTCTGTGAAAGATAGAATGACGAATCAAATCATATTCTAATTCGCTATCCAACTTACCTTTAAATGGTTTTGGCTAGTATGTATGTTATTAAGTCAGAATTTGCATAAGGAGCTCATTGCAAGCTGTTAAAATGATATTCATGATCTTGAGAACATGACTGGGTCAAACAAACATCTCATTAATTTGTCGTACGAGCTGTTTCCTTGTAATTATTCAAAGTATATATTTCTAAAAAATTTATTTTGTCATCACCGCTTTTCTAGTTGCGTGCAGCTAATGCAATTTTGGCCTCATTTTGTGACACTTAGAGTTAGTATAGAATTTCTTTTCTTTTTTTTCGAGAAAGTTACTATAGAATTTCAAATGAATTAGTTTTACAAAAGTTCATGAAACTTTCATTAGTTTATTTTGATAATTAAGCAAGTATGTTTATTATAACGTGATTATATCATATAAATTTTTTGAAAATTTATCACTCAAATGCATACTTTACTAGCAAGTGTAACTATACAACTTCACAATATGTATGAGTTGGAACCTCATAGCAGATAACTTTCAAAAAAGGTTGAAAATATGAATTTACTGAAAATTATACATTTATCGTATAGTAAATTTATCATATATATACCAACTATCAATTGGTCTAGCGAAATGAGATGTTAAAATATTTAAGAAAAGTCTAAATGTCAAATTCTAACACTGTAAATAAAGAAAATTGGATTAAAAGGATCACTCAATTAATAGGTCCCTACAGTATCTAAATTTGATTTAATCGGCATATGTAATGTAATTAGTGTAAAAAATTATGGTGGAATTTAAAAAAAAAAAGAATAATATTACGTAATTATTAGTGATACTATACATGCACGAGAAAGTAAAAAAACAATATTGGTTGTATTAAACGTGTGTGTCTGTGGTCCATTACCATTCCTCCATCTACTTCTTCAATTTCTATTTCTATTTCTCTGAATTTGAAGATAGCCCCAGTATATTTCAATTGTCATGTCATGCATCATTCAACGAGCATGCGCAATTATTTAATATGACTTCACATTTCAACTCAAATTTTTCACATTATAAACTTGTCAAAATTAAAATATCATCATCATCATCATTCGTTGATTTTTTTCTTTTGAAAAAAGAATTATACAATATCAGTAATTGCTTTATTTGTTTTTAAAAATCATATATCGAGAATAAATTTGGAATATAGTGTATTTGTATTTTTTTTTAAATATAGTTATAAACTCATGTACTACATCGTTAAAACTCGAGGGCAAAGATATTATCATCTCTATTGGTCTCCAACAATAATATAGTGTACTTGTATATTTAGATATTTCTTAATTTTAATTAATTTTATGGCCACATTTATATATATTATAATTTTTATAATATTTGTTGATTATAAATAACTATTAATTACATGAAACAGTTAAATAAAATACACTGTTATATTTGGGTATTCTTATCCTTCAATAATGAGTGGTTGACCATGGATTGTTGAAGGATTGGGCACATAATCCAAGCTTCACACGTTTTGAGTTGAAAATAAACACACACACGAATGCATAACAGTAGATCATATATCAAATCAAGCTTTGACAAAGAATAATTATATACATACAATGTATTTGTCTTTTGCCTTGGTTTTCAATCCTAAACTAGCACGACATTGTAACTTTGTCTTGGCTTAGGCATGCAACAATCCACCCAATATTCTTTAAAAATCAAACCTCATTTTATGTTCTACGTTTTACCCAATATAACCAAACATACACTTTCAATAAGCATACTTATGTTTAATCTTTGCTATATGTACATGTTAAATAAAAGATTGATATGATAAATTCATTAATGAACGTGATTAAATGAATTACTAATGTTTTATATATCCAAGCAATGTATTGTAGAGTACTACTAGTACAAGTCATTGTAATAATACAAATTTTCATGAATTAAGCATGTGATTTTTTTTGTTTTTTAATGTTTTTAATATTTTATGTGACCATAATGTAATTGGATTTTGCATGAAAATGTAAAATATCAATACAAGTAATTGTAATATATATTAAATGTCATTTTTCAGCTTCTTTCTCTTAAAAAGAAAATAGGTTTTTCAACTTCTTTGCCGAGAAGTCTATTCTTTTAGTATACATCATGAAACCGTAAAATGACCTTTTCCACATTATTGACATATTCATATATGAACTGAGTTTGAGATGGAAAATTTGGAAATATTATCATCTTTTCCCTAAATGGCCGTGTTCACTATGCGAGTGCACAGTACTGTAACAATTTTGACCTGCCCTGAAAAATATGCAAAAAAATTTGGTGTAATTTAATAATCTCATCCCAAATTTTATTCCCAAAGTAATTTTGGTACAGAATTGGTACTTTCATAGATACTGAACTTTCCTATTCCAAAATTCTATATTGTCTTTTCTGGTCTTAAAAATTGGAATCCCTATATATAAACAAAAATCTAAAATAATCTCAATTCAACATTTCCATTATTTGAGGTGTCTATAATTCAACGAATTTGGATTAATCTGGACTAGTGATATACCTGAAAGATGACTTACTTAGAAAACCAAGTGTAGTATGCAAAAAATTAATTTCTAAATAAATATAATCCTTAGCCAACTAAACCTAAACATAAATATAAATTTGAAGATTTTAGGCAAAATACTTTATTATGCTAAGTTTTTCCTATCCAAATTTATTATATATATATATTAAAAATCACATTTTGTTATTCATGGATATTATTTATTTGATTTGAGTTGTATAATTCGGTTTATTTAATAGATTATTCAAATTGTAGAAATATAATTTTAAAAACCATAATTAATTTTTTATTCGAGTTATCTTGTTCCAAACTTGGATCTAAGATCTTGTACTGTTTTTTTTTTTCTAAAAAATATTCGAAACGGAACGGGACAACTTAATATTAGAATGGAACGGAACTGTATTTTTTATGTTTTGAAATTTTGGGACGGAACTGGAAATTACATAATCTCATTATGTCATGTCCCATGCTCACCCCTAGTGTTCACTATATATATTTCATCAAATGAAGTGATGGTACGATATTATTTGTATTTATTACTCCTTTAGTTTTATTTATATTGGCAAATCTAATTTTTTATAAATACTAAAAAAATATTTTAACTAACATATTTTGTCAATTTCTTTCAAATAAACTCATATTCAATCTTGCAAGTGACATTCATAATTTTAGAGGGTATATTTAGAATCAATTAATAAAATATATTAATTAAACTATATCCTTAATAGTTAAAAAACAATTATGTGCCCATATAAATAAAACAGATGGAGTATTTTTTATATACATATATTATTATACGCTATTACATAATAGGATAGGAGAGACGATATATATTAGTTGCTACTTCTTCCGTTTCAAAATATAAACCTAATTTTTATGACATATTTTTTAAGGAAGCCTTAAATTTCTTCCATTTGTAATTAATATTTAATTAAATTGTAATAAATTTTTAATTAAATTGACAATAATACCCTCACTTTAAAATACTCAAAAGTGGCACCTTCCTTATTTATGATAGGTAAACTTTGAAAAGTAGCATTTAGCACCGAAACAAATATAGAAATAGGTTTTATTATGGAATATCCTAAAATGCAAATAGGTTTATATTTTTGAACGGATGGAGTATCATTATGGTACATATGCCAGCGCATATATATATATATATATATATGCCAACAAATTAAAAATTAAAAGGAGGAGGGAAGAGGAAAAGAAAAAGAAGAAGAGGAAAAAGAAGAAGAAGCCTGCACAATGGACCACTTCCTGCGACGCAAAAATAGATCCCACAAATGCGAAAAGGAAAAATAATTAAATGAATTTAAAGTCTTATTTAATTAAAAGGTAGAAAATTATTTTCATGTCTTAATGTGCTATTTACTCAATTTTAAAAAGATGGTGTATTTTTTTTTTGAAAGATGCTGTGTTTACTAAATTGAAGTTTGAAAATATGTCATTTACTACTTTTGACTATTATTTTTTGTTAATTATAGGATGTATTTACCATGAGTGTAAGCTTACAGAAAAATCTTCAAAGACTAAGAAAAAATGCGCCAGGAAGAAAGTTAAAAAGATTACTCAAGTAGATTATGATGAATTCCGCGCCCTTTTTTTTTTTTAATTTTGAACAAATGATAATGTAAATTGTCAGGCTTTTTATTTTTTTTTTTAATTTTGAACAAATGATAATGTAAATTGTTAGGCTTTTTAGCAGACTGTAAATTGGAGGTAGCCCCTCTTATTAGAAGAAAAACTCAAATTCCACAAG
>CATIWJ010111303.1:0-13671 GCA_949640765.1 Croton laevigatus
TATTGTCACAAAATAACTTTAATGGCCTTTCAATGTCATTAACCACACGTAGCCCAATGATAAAATTTCGCAGCCATATTCCATGATTAGATGCCTCAAAACAAGCTATGAATTCTGCAGCCATGGTTGAAGAAGCTATAAGTGTCTGTTTAGCACTTTTCCAGGAAATAGCTCCTCTAGCCAACATAAAACATAGCCAAAAGTGGATCGTTTGCTATCTTGGCATCCAACAAAATCAAAATCAGAATACCCAATGATCTCCAGATTATCTGATTTCTGATAAGTGAGCATGAAATCCTTTGTTCTTTGTAAATACCGCATAACCTGTTTTGCTGCTTTCTAATGATCCAATCCAGAGTTACTTAAATATATGCCCAAAAGTCCAACTATAAAAGCTATATCTGGACAAGTACAAACTTGAGCATACATCAGACTTCCTATCGATGAGGCATAGGGAATCTTTTACATCTTCTTTATTTCAAGATCGATTTTGGGGCACTGATTGAGACTGAACTTGTCTCCTTTAGCTACAGGTGTATCTCCTAGTGAACAATCTTTCATACCGAATCTGCTTAACACCTTTTCGATATAGCTTTTTTGTGATAACCCAAGGATACCTTGAGAGCGATCTCGCAGTATTTGTATGCCTAATACAAAAGAGGAGTCCCCAAGATCTTTCATTTCAAAGTTCTTAGTTAGAAATTTCTTAGTTTCGTGTAATAAGCCTATATCGTTACATGCAAGCAGTTTGTCATTGACATATAACACTAGAAAGATAAACTTACTCCCACTAAACTTGTGATATACACAATCATCAACCACATTTACCTCAAAACCATATGAGATAATCACTCGATGAAATTTGTGATACCATTGACGAAAAGCTTGTTTGAGACCATAGATGAATTTCTTTAATTTACAAACCATAGATTTTGGATCTTTGGATTTAAAATTTTCTGGCTGCATCGTATAGATCGTTTTATCAATGTCTCCATTAAGAAACGCAGTATTTACATCCATTTGATGTAGCTCTAAATCAAAATGAGCTACAAGTGTCATTATTGTCCTAAAATAATTATTTGATGAAACTGGAGAAAAGGTTTCTTTATAGTAAATGCCTTCCTTTTGAGTAAATCCTTTGGGGACTAGACGAGCCTTATATCTTTCGACATTGCCTTTTGAATCCCTTTTGGTTTTAAATATCCATTTGCACTCAATAGGTTTCACGCCTTTAGGCAACTCGACAAGATCCCAAACGTCATTGTCTTTTATGGATTTCATCTCTTCTTGCATGGCATTGATCCAAAATTGAAAATTGAAACTTTGAAGAGCTTCACGAAGGTTGATTCGGTCATCCTCCTCTAAACCTCCAGAGTCCTCTTGTTTCATAAGAAATACGATGTAATCATCTGGTATCACATTTCTCCTTTCTCTAGTGGATCCCCTTAATGGCACTTCTTGAGGTTGTTGAGTTTGCTCTATGGGAAGAACGTCATTTTTGTCTCGAACTGGAGTTGCTTCTTAAACAGCATCAGACATTATTGTTTGATCACTGTCGATAACAATATTAGGAAGAGAAATGAGTTTTTCTTCTTTAAAGACAACTTCGTCAAAGGAGACGTTCCTTAAGTCTTTCCCTCCAAACTCTACATCCTCAAGAAATCTCGCATTTCCCGTCTCAAAGAAGGACCGAGTAGTGGGATCATAAAACTTTTATCCTCGAGAGCATTCAGCGTATCCAACAAAGTAGCAGCTAACTATCTTAGAGTCCAATTTTCTTTCGTTGGGCCTGTAAGGCCTTGCTTCAGCTGGACATCCCTAAACGTGTAAATGCCTTATACTGGGCTTTTTACCAGTCCACAATTCATATGGGGTTTTAGCTACTGCTTTGCTAGGTACTCTATTAAGTATATATACTGCTGTCTTTAATGCTTCTCCCTAAAGCGATTCTAGTAAAGAAGAATGACTGATCATACTTCTTACCATGTCCATAAGTGTGTCTCTCAGCAACACCATTCATGCTTGGTTTGCCAGGCATAGTGTACTGTGGGACAATACCACATTCCTTTAGGAAGTTAGCAAAAGGCCCTAGACGTTATTCACGTGATTCATCATATCTGCCATCGTATTCACCACCATGGTCAGATTTGATAGTCTTTATTTTCTTACCAAATTGAAGTTCAACTTCAGCTCTATAAGACTTGAATACATCCAAGGATTTAAATTTCTCACTTATCAAAGAGAGGTACCCATATCTGGAATAGTCGTCTATGAACATAATAAATACTGTTGACCATTCCAAGCAACTGTAGGGAATGGACCACAAATGTCTGTATGTATTAGTTATAAAACTTCTGTACATCTATTGGCCTTTAATTTCCTTGTGTTCGTCAATTTTCCCTTAGCACACTCTACATAGGCTCGAAAGTCCGTTAAATTAAGGGAATCAAGAATTCCATCTGACATAAGCCTCTGAATTCTCTGTTTAGAGATATGGCCTAAACGCTTATGCCACAGCATGGTGGAATTCTCAATTAATTTACGCTTTGTACTTATAGAACTAGTATGCAGAATTTCTTTATGAGAAGCAATATTATCCAACAAATAAAAATTATCAATTAAAATACTAGAACCAATAATATTTGAATTTAGAGATATATAAACTTTATTATCTCCAAAACCACAAAAGTATCCACATTTATCCAAATAAGAAACAGAAATTAAATTCTGTCTAAACGATGGGACTACAAAAGTTTTAGAAAAATCTAAATAATATTCAGTACTTAAATGTAATCTAAAATGTCCTACAGCTTCCACAGGAACTGCTTTGCCATTGCCTATATAGATGAATCTTTCATCATCAATTGGCGGTTGGCTCCAGAGGCAACCCTGCATAGACACACTTATGTGAGTAGTAGCACCAGAATCTATCCACAAGCGTCTATAGGTACAAAAGCTAAATTATCTTCAGAACAAACTAAGGTGAGAAACATACCCTTCTTTGCACGCCATGCAGTGTACTTGGAACACTATTTCTTCATGTGTCCCTTTTTCTTGCAGAAAAAATAAGTGAATTCATCACCTTGCTTTTTCTCCTTTTTCTTAGAAGGTGTTCCATTTGCAGTATCCTTAGCTCTCTTTCTTTTGTTATTCTAAGAGGTTGGTGCTAAGTGAGCACTTTCTACCTTATCCCTCTGGATTCTTTCCTTTTCTTGCACACATTAAGAAATGAGCTCATTAAGAGTCCATTTCTCCTTTTGAGTGTTGTAACTTACCTTAAATTGATTGAATTATACAGGAAGAGAAATAAAAACTAAGTGCGCGAGTAAATTTTCATTTATCTCTAACTTTAGTGCCCTTAGTTTTCCAGCAAGATTTGACATTTTCAGTATGTACTCTTTTATGTTTCCTTTACCCTTGTACCTTATAGAAATCAGAGCAGCCAAATGATTGCTAGTTTTTGATTTCTCACTTTTGGTAAAGTACTGTTGTATTGCCGTAATAGATTCCTTAGCATTACCGCTCTTAGAAATAGAGCCCCGAAACGCTTTCGGTATGGAACGTTTCTTAATCATTAGACTTATACGGTTAGAGCGATCCCACTTCTCAACTTTTGCCACATTAGAATTATCCTCAGCTAAAGTGGGTCACTCAGTCCTTAGCGTAAGTTCTAGATCCATACAGCCAAGAACGATTTCCACGTTCTCTTTCCAGACCTTAAAATTTGTACCATTTAGCATTGGGATGGCACTTATTTGAGTAGAAATATTATTTGCAGTAGCAGAAACTGAATCGAGAATAAAAATAAACAGAACATAAGGCTCACAATCACAAAACAAAATTCACAAATTCAAATAATGGCAATTTCCATCACAAGAAACCTAACACAACATTGACATCTAGTATTTGGACAGAGAACATCAATTTGTAAGTGGTTCTCTTAATGTAGTAATCAAATATTAATATAAATTCCTGTCAAATAATAAGCCTTTCTTTGGACTGACTAATTATTCACATGGAAAACTTAATAATTATTACATATTTATTACCACAGGTATATTTAATTTTCGGCCAAATAATAACCTTCATTTGGGCCAATTATTATCCGCATGAAAATTAAATGCACAATCATCTTAATATTTAAAATTAATTAGTCTCCATAATAGAGGTCACTTTGGCGACATGTCATTTCAACCAATTAGTTCAAAATATCATACATCCGAAACCAAAAGTTTGAATTAAAATCCTTAATTGAACTTATCTTGATGTTCAAACAAATAAATTATTCTTTATGGGGGCTTCCTAAATTAATTCTGTTCTAAAATTTGCCTTGAAGGGCAAATCTATAAAATTATAATAATTTAGGGGCCAATATGTAAAAAAGGTCTAAGTTTAGGACCTAATCTTTATGTCCTAATTAAATTCAGGGGCTAAACTGTAAAACTTAACAAGTTCAGAGGCAAATCCGTAAGACTTAAAAAGTTAAGGGTAAAACTGTAAGACTTAAAGAGTTCAGGGGCAAATATGGGAAAGTGTCATAAATCAACGGCTAATCTATAAAATTTCATAGATCAGGCGCTACAATGGGAAACTGAATAAGACAGGGGACCAAAATGGGAATGTTTCCGTCTTCTTCTTCCTTAGTAACCCTAGCCGCCCAACTGTTTGCCGCCGATCCAAACCCATATGCCGCCCCGCCTCAGTGCCATCACTTCTTTCTCCACCGGACTAGTCCTCGAGGACAAAGTCGAAGGAAGATCGATGAAGCCCATCGCCCGAAGCACTAATTTCTGGAAAATCGGTTTCTAAAAATCAAAGCTCCGCCGTCCGTCTTCAATGTCCAATCCAGATTGTCTCGCCGCTGGTCTTGCGACCAAAACCTTTCCTTCCAGCACCGGGATATTTTACGTTCGAGCACCAATAGTCGAAGACCCAAGATGAGTAAACGGGATTTGTCTCAAAACTCATTCGGTGATCTTTGAAAACCCGAAGCTCCCCAGCGCCGCCGCATCGACAGAGCCCAAGGATCGCCGGAGATGGACTCGTGCAGGCCAATGCCCGATCTTCAGCCATCCAATGGCGGTGACACCACCGAATTGAAGCACGGCCGGCAGAAGCAGAAGAACAGATCCGTCGTTCTTCAATTTCCCAGTTCTTATTATTTATTATTTTTTTTAATTAAACGAATTTAATTCAAAATTCAAGATAGCTGTAAACCAAATCGGCAAAATAAAAATACAAAAAAAAAAAAAAAAAAAAAAAGCAAGAAACAGAGATCAATCAATAGATTGAAAAACAAAAACACCAATAATTAAACATGAAAGGGGCTCTGATACCACTTGTGGGATTTAATCCTCAATAAACTTTAGCATTCATGTTCAATTATCGATGCATAAATTGAATATGCGTACGTACCTTAATCCATTGCAGCAATTGATCCTTTTGCGGAATTGAATGATGAATAATTGCTAGCAGTTTAGATCTTCCTCAGCCAAACCCAATAATCCTTAGGGTTCTTTAGTTTTTTGTCTTTGATGGGAAGAGAATAGAACGTAGAGAGAATTTGACGTATTGGGGACCATAACCTAATATGTTCTTTATATACTAACCCAATAGGATGCCATTAAGCATAATTAGGTCGGTAAATGGGTATTCACCCATTAAACCCATACCATTTATTTGAAGTCTACGGGTTTCTCAATGAACCACTTAAAATTAAACCCATTGATAAAATAGCACATTAAATATAATTATTCTATTAAATACGGAAGCTCACAAAATAGAAATTAAACCTAACAAGTATTTGATGGCAGTATAGAATTTAAAATTAGACAAGGACATCTATATCAAATTCAGGACAAGATGACAAATGCAGCAGTAAAACCAGGTTTTGTACTTTATCTTGTTTAATTATCTTTAAATGTACGGATTCATAATATGTGCTATGAATATGTGAACTGTGATGTTGTAATGCTATAGTTCTTAATGTTTGCTATACATGTTCAAATGAGGTAATATTATGTGAATTTACATTATTAAGAGTAAAGTACCACTGAGCTTATAGCTTAGCGACTTTAGTTTAAGCTAAATTTGTAGGTTTACAGAAAGATGTGATAGAAACTAGAATAGTCAAGTAGCATCAGGATCATGAAAAGCACTTAGAATGACATATACTGTGAAAGAAAAGTCAAAAGATAGAAAGAGCGTCAGAACAAAGGAAGAAGAATTTTATATTTAGTATTGTAATTTATGTAAACAAATGTATTTTCTGTTGTGGATACCATGTAGCATGAGTTGTGACACACTTAGCTCGACTAGTAATAGTTCATGTTAAAGGGTGTTACACATACACTAATAATATAGTGACATTAATGGTATTTGCCAAATGATATTGTTTGCACGAAAAAAAAAAAAAATAATTTGTTAGCTTAATTATTTAATTGGCTAATTAAAATATTAGTTAATTAAATTAAATAATTTATTTTAAGTGACCAATTTAAGTATTATTTAAATAATAATTATTGAAAATTATCACTTTAAAATAAATTATGGATAATGTCAAAAATATGGAATCAATACGAGTGTGCCAAGTGGACCAATCAAATCATTTTGCTTGGTGGGCAAACATATCCAAACTCCTATAAATAGGCTATCTCTCTTCAGTTTAAGGGGAAGAGGCCAGAAAATCCAAGCTCTAAAGATTAAGAAGAAAATCAAGCCTCGAAGCTTTGACGAATTGGAGATGTGACATCTTCTCAAAGTCCAAAGGTTTGTCCAACAATTGTCAACAAAGTTTGTCATGATAATTCAAGAGCAAGTCTCCGACAATTGGATTATCATCAAAGGTATTTCAACATAGATTCGAGATCAAGTTATCACGACCTCGTTTTTTGTTAAAGATACAAATCAAGCTCCGAAGCTTTGACGATTTGAAGATGCAAGCTTTTCCAATGTTCAAAGCCTTGTCCGACGATCGTCATCAAAAGTCCTCCATGAAGATTCGAGATCAAGTCCCTGTGACCCTTGTTTGTGTTCGTGGTACAAAGACAGAATTCAAGCTTAAAAGCTCTGTCAAATCAAACTTCCTAAGACCTCCACTAGATCTAAAGATTGAAGGCTCTTCAAAGTTCATGATTTAAGATCAAGTCAGCGATCCTTGAATTGTCTTCATCAAAGTTCGTGATTCAAGAACAAGTCATCGACCCTTGAATCATCTTCATCAAAATTCGTGATTCAAGAACAAGTCATTGACCTTTGAATCGTCTTCATCAAAATTTGTGATTTAAAATCAAGTCATCGACCCTTGAATCATCTTCATCAAATTCATCGTCATCAAGTCATCACGACCCTCGTTTCACGTTCGATGCAAAAAGAAGAATCAGAGGATTCTTTCAAAAGAGATTGTAACCGCTTAATTATTTTTTTCTTGTAATTTTTTTTAGGAATACACAAATTTTCTTCATGCAGATATTGACACACTAACTTAGTTAGTTTTCTTAGAAAAAAGCCTGGTTGAGATTCCATAACCTAGATGAATAATAACATATGCCTACCTTTAATGGTGCACAACATTACTTGAGTGGCACACACTAGTGAAGGATGATGTACACCATCTCCCTGCTGAAATCCAAATGCAGTTCAACTGTCTGAATCATGCTATTCAATTTGGTTGATGCAATTTTTTGGTTTTGGTTAATTTTGATCTCCCTATTGAGAGTTGGATGGTTGAAAACTTCAAGGACCGTAAACTTTATAAGTTAAAAATGGTATGAGAACAAAAATTTCGTATTGAATTCGGCTTCTAGCCTGAAAATGGTCTTATAAATGAAAACCATTGACTTATAGAAGACAAGTATGGATGTTTACGTGTTTTATACGGTTCAGGTTTAAAAAATCCAGCTTAAAAATTCCGCAATCCAAAATCAATACCTATTTTAAATTTTCAATATATAAAATTTGTAAATTCACATATAAAGTCTCATAATGACAACAATACATTAAAAATCGCATAAAGTTTTATTTATTTATTTTTTTAAGATAAACAGCCAGCTTTATTGATTAAACTTCAACATAAGGAATGACTCGAGAAAATGAGTCGCCACTCAAATCTTGTTGTAACAACAAATGCAACTCTGGAAGAGGAACATTTCAGCAAATGAATTCCATAGTATAAATCATACCCCAAATGAGCTAACCAATCGGCCACCTAATTACCTTCACGATAGACATGCTTGAGATAAACCACCCAATTTTGATTCAAAAGAAACTTGACATTATGAACCAAAGAATTCAATCTTAGAGGAAAGAGCCCACCTTCCTTTAACCTGTTTATCACAATAAAACTGATATTAAAATAGGCAAATTGACTGAAAATTTAGTTTCTCTTTAGTCCCATGTCTTTAAGTCCAACAATTCAAGACTAAACCCATTTCCTTTTCTTCTTTTTTAATTCACTCGCATCAAATTTTCTTAGCGGACAACTTGATTGCTTTGAACATGAAACCAGATTCACCCTCTTTATTCTCAAATATTCCAACATAAGCAACATCAACAAATTCCTCATTAAACTCTCTAAGCTATGTCGTTTTTATTTTTCAACCTCAAAGTTATTAACAATATTTAAAGAGAAAATTGCGAAAGATAAGTACGATATCCCTAATGAAATTATTCCCCTATCTTGATCTTGAAAACACAAATCAAAATCAATTCAGATGCTCATTAAATTTGAATGCCCAAAATAATGGGGAAAAAAGTCCAAAATAACTCAGATTATCAAATTGAAGTCGCATTTCAACAAACGCCATTGAAATAGAGCAACTCATAGTATCAACTATAGTCTCGAGTTTCTGAGCAGCACCATAAGTGAGGAAGATGAGCAAAATGTGTTGGGTTTCCATGTGCCAGGAACGTATCAAATACAAAAGTTTACATATATGGAAAATAAAACAGCGGAAGCAATAAATCACATGGAAATAACCCTAGAACAGATTTTATTAACCTAATCAAATCAAGGGATGTTTACCCTAGAACAGATTTAATTAACCCAACCAAATCAAGGGATGTTTAGGGATAGTTTTGTTTTAATATTTCTTTTCTGTGTTGAATTCTATGTATATGGATTAATTTTTGGTTTAGTGGTCTTCTTTTCTATCTGTTACTTATTGAATTAAAATTGCTTACTCAATCCTTATCAGTCTCCATATTTGAATGTTGACTACTGTATCGTAACTTGTACAGGTGTGAAAATTGTACAGCACAAATAACAGGTGTGATGTCACAACAAGAAAACAATGTCATATTAGTCAAAATACAAGGTAAAGAGGGTCACTTGGAAATGTAAGATGTTTTGAAAGAACTCGGAAGAAGGATGAATGGAAGATAGATAACAGCAGCAGCTTCTGCTATTTGAGACAGAAGTTACGGCCACAGCAGTCTCATATGGAAATACTTTTAAAATATTTATTTATAAAATATTTTATTAAATCCCTAGATTATATACACTGTAGTTTTAAGATAGTGTTTTCGAGTCATTGTTGTATTTAATATTTATTTTTGCGGGAGCTGCTTTGTTTTAATGGGAATAGTGGAGGAAATGGGCAAAAACTCTCACAATTCGTGACCCATAGAATAACGGAGAGATTGGGCAAAAATTCTCATGACCGACCCGTGTGGAAATATTCGAGGGATTAGGAAAGAATTCTCACAATCCAGTGGGAATATCCATGACCCGTGGAAGAAGTGGAGACATTGTTCAGAAATTTCAAGACTATCTATGGAGAATTTCACAACCCATATAGTGGAGGGGATAACGCAGAAATTCTCACGACCACTGTGTAGAATTTCACGACCTGTAAAATAGCTGAGGGATTGGATAAGAATTCTCACAATCCTAGTAGGAATATCTGCGACCGGTGGAAGAAGTGGAGGGATTGGGCAGAAATCTCACAACCTAATGCAAGAGTGTGAAGCTGATTTCTTTTCTAAGAATTCTATTGTTTAGGAAGTCCTTAGTTGTTTAGGAAGTTTTTAATATTTTTCTATTTTTTATTTATTTAGGAATGTTTATTAGTTTCCTTCTTTAATTAGGACTACTATTTAGTATAGGGTTTTGGTCATCATACATAGGGAAGCTTTAAACTATTGTAATCAGAGTTTATTTCATTATTTTTATATTTTTATGAAGTCTTTCATATTTTTCTGAAGTCTTGAGGTTATCGTGATAGAACCCTATATGTTCCTCTCTATCTTTCTATTCTAGCCTATTTGTTGAGATTTCTCTAACCCTGCACCCTTCCCTTGGGTCAATTGGTATTAGAGCACACAAAAGATCTTACGGATTTATTTTTAAGGATGTTCTAAACCATGTTTGGCAGAACTGAAGATAGAGGTAATCAGCCCCAACAAACTGAGATTGCTGAGATGTGGAGAATGATTGAAGATTTGGCACAGGTTGTACAAGCCTTGCAGCGTCAGGAACTCGTGGAAGCCCGAATAGAGATTCTGGAAGGTGACCACAAATAACCTAAGATTTGTGAAGATCTTGAGGTTGAAGAAGAAGTCGTTGATGTAATCCATTTTCATGAAACTGGAACCGTGAAAGAAAGGCAAGAGGTGGATTGGAATGGTTGTTACACAACAACGTTAACCTTTTTCACAAAGCTGGCACCGCAATCCAAGTGGCACGAGGTGGAGTGGAAGAATTGTTCCATGATTTTCATGGTGAGAATGAGGAAGAAGTTAAAGAAATTGACTTCAAAGAACAAATTTATGATGAGTATTTTGATGAAGAAGAGGAAGGGATTGATTTGTTTCATGTCCATGGAGAAAAGCTTTTAGATAAGCATCTTCTTAGTTTTACAAAGCCAGAAAAAGAAGAATCAAACAAATTAGTAGTGATATTATTGTTGATAGTAGGTTGGAGAACATATTGACACTAGAAGAGATAGAAGAGCTGAATCTGACAACCCAAAAGCAGTTTAATATGGATGGGTATAGAATTTTTGTGGATCCATTCAATAACTTTGATTCCCACAAAGAAGATGGATTATTTGAATGGCTTATGATGTTGTTCAATTTTGAGAAAGCTATAAGTACATGGTATTCCAAAGAAAAGTTTGCACAAGTTGATTCTATTTTCATGGCTGAAATATGTAAACTCTACTCGTCAGGAGTCGAGTATTTTTCAATTCGGAGGGAATGATGCAGGAGCGTGAAGCTGATTTCTTTTCTAAGAATTCTATTGTTTAGGGAGTCCTTAGTTGTTTAGGAAGTTTTTATTATTTTTCTGTTTTTTTATTTATTTAAGAATGTTTATTGGTTTCCTTCTTTAATTAGGATTCTTATTTAGTATAGGGTTTTGGTCATTATAAATCGGGAAGCTTTAAACTATTATAATAAGTTTTATGAAGTCTTTCAGATTTTTCTAAAGTCTTGAGGTTATAGTGATATAACCATGTATGTTCCTCTCAATTTTTCTATTCTAGACTATTTGTTGAGATTTCTCTAACCCTACACCCTTCCCTTGTGTCACAACCACCCGTGGAGAATTCACAACCCGTAAAGTAGTAGAGGGATTGGGTAGAAATTCTCAAAAAACCTTGTTGAAATATTTACGGCCCAAGGAAATAATGGATAGATAGCGCAGAAATTTTCATGACCCCTTAGATAATTCCCCGACAATGGAAATAATGAAGACATTGTACGGGAATTCTAATGACCCTGTGGAAAATCCCATGAACCATGGGAATTTAATGCCTTTAATTAACTTTTTGTTCAATTTTATTTTTACTTATTAATGTAAAGAGTAATGATGAAATTAATCATAAATTTTAATAAATAAACATATAAAACATTAAACATGTAAAAGAATTTAGTAAATTTCTCACACAAGCAATCATAGCATTTCTTTAAAAAAAATAAAAGGAAAATGTAATTTGATTATTTGAATAATTGATCAAGTGATACAGTATCTAATGAGTCATAGAAGAGCTTAAGAAGTACTTGGCTCTAGTTGATTGTTAAATACTAATATTTCATTGCTTCATCAACTAATTGTATACTTTATTACAACCTTAGTCCATGCGAATAAATGGAGATGGAAACCTCAAGCTGGTCCTATTTGTAGAAAAGGGAAAGATGCAAACCTCATACTGGTCCTATTTGTAGAAATTTACTTTTGAAAAAATTGTTTTCCTAACTCTTAATCCTAGTTATTCTCTAACATGTAATTTTTTCTGGTGTTTCAATTAATTTTCATTTTTTATTTATCAATTCATAATAATGATATAATTGTAATTCTTCATAATTTAATTTAGTTATTGTAAAAGCCAAAAATCCAATATGATAATGACATATTAGTAGGTCAGTTTTCTCGCTCCTAATAATGTGTTATATATTAATAGTTTTATTTCCTTTTTTAATTTTCTCTCTCCTAATTTTACATTATCCTAATTAATCTCCTCAAGTGTCATTATCTTATTGAATTGGTGCATGAATGATGTGGTAGATCAGCTCTACCTAAAAATTTATCCACCCATTTATTTTCTAGCTTTTCTCTTCACATCAAACAGTAAACAAAATTTTATAGTTCAAAATTCACAATTCAAATGTTGCTAGTTTCGCCCGGAGCCTGATGGTTGAAATGGCAACTTTGCTAAGAAAATGAAAATAACTTGAATATAGATATTAATAATGGTTGAATCTGTAACACATATCCTGTTTGTTTGGTACTCTATTTCACAAAACTCTGTAGAATAATGGAAAAGGCTGTAAAAAGAAAAAGACGAAAGTTTCTTATGGCATCATCATCACATCATTTCGAATATTAGCATGATATTTTCAAGTTCATTTCAATTGTGGATTGTGCTAGTATTCAACACCACTGTGTCATTATCAAGAAGTTTGCCCTTCAAAAGTCAGAACAATACAGAGGCTATTTCTTGCTTGTCGCATCATACAATCACAATTACGTGAGCTCTAGCACAATTGTGCTTTACACGCTTTTTCTTTCATGCCCTAGTACAATACTCATCCTAACCCTTAAATGTTAGGTGAAAAAATCTCAAAGGATGTGTGAGTTTGCGTGAAGTTCATCAGTTTTATCTCAGCACATATGGTTGCTCTTCCTTAAAACCTTCGTAGTTTACTAGGCATTATAAATGTTGGAAATTTTTAGAGAGAAGAGAGCTTCAAAACAAAACATTAACAGAAATATAAAACAACAATAAAGATTGAAGTTGGAGAGAAAAACATAATTTTCAATTTATAAATACTATAAAATTTTACAAGAGATTTTTTTCTCTTTTTCTTCACTTTCTTCACTCTCCAAACTCACAATTTTCTGCTCTCTTTCTCAATATTTAACAAGAGATTTCTGTCACTTCCTCTCTTACAAGCAACTTCACTATAACCTTTTCATAGCCAAAGTATGGCTTTAAAGTCAATACTTACTCTACTTAAGCTCATACTTCTTTTCCCCAAAATAAGGAAAGTCAATCATTTGGCAAAAATATCATCACACTTATGTGTACTCCAACTGACGCAGGGAAGATAAATAAAACAAACAAAATCGGCCAAATTTAGGCTGAAATTCGAAGCATTGAATTAATGAATAAAAACTGTCCCAAAAGCTTCCTTTTTACATATATTTATAGCCTGGAAAACCCTAGGCCG
>CATIWJ010111334.1:0-17358 GCA_949640765.1 Croton laevigatus
TTATCAAGCTTGAAGGCAGAGAATTGGTCACTGAGATTGGCAACACTCTTCTCCAAGGCATCAACTCTAGATTCCATTCTTGTTTTGGGCATAGACGGATCCGGCAGGTCGGACCAATGATGGAGAATCGGAGTTTGCCAATATAAATAAAAATGGATTCAGCAACAAGTTACAGGGAAAATAAAAGAAAAAGAGAGATGTAGATTAAGAAGAGAGGATAGATGGAGTTTTGTATTGATAATCAAACGGACTTACAAAACCAATGATGAGGAATATAAGAAGGACAAAATGACTGGAAGAACCAGCCCCCAGGACAAGCCCGCAACAGCAGTATGCTGCTCACAATTTCATAATAAAAAAGATACCCTCCCCTTTACAAAACTCATTATTTATATACAAAATTTGTAACAAACTTTGCTAACTTGGCATTCACTTTTCTTCATTCCCAATACTGATTCTCTTGGCAGCTTTTCCCCTCCTTGTGTATACCCAATATGCCCTTGAAGTCTCAGCTGGGTCTCTAACAGTGTGGTTCATTCGGATATTTTAAAAAGCAATTCTTTTTGGTAAGTTTCTTAAATGTATAAATATAAATGACCTAACCTTGCCATCTGACCTGGTTGCCTGGTTATTTATTCAGCTGATGATTTGTGCTTCATATTGGTCTAATTAATTGTGTGATCAATTCATATTGTGATTATAATTGTCCAAACCAGTGATGATTTCTTTTTGAAAAAACATTGCGTTGTCTAGTGAAGGGAGACTTCAAACGTTGACTATTTTCTTTCTTCTGGCCACTGACCATCTGACTGGTGCTGATTTTCTGAAACCAAAATGTGAAGCTTTCTTTGATGCTGACGTGGTTAAAGTGTCAGCAGTGTATTGTATTTGGCAATTTAGATTATTTGGTTATTAGTAAAATGCTTCCTTTGACGATTTCTTTCGGGCTTGGATCTATTTGGATACAAACATATCTTTGTTGTATTTTATTTTTCTGAAATCAAAAGTTTATATCAATTTATATTTTCTAAATACTGATTCATGTGCATGCTTATTTTTATAGCATGAATTCAATTATTGATTTCATAATTCATTGCTTCACTGCTTCACTTGATGTTCTCAGCCTTTATTTGTTTTCTGTATGTGGGTTATATACATCTGAAAATTGCTCAATGTTGCTTATCCTTGAAAGATAGAGTGAAAGCAATTACATTCTTTTACAAAGGTAAAGTGGGCCTTGTCCTAAGCTTCGATTGAGCAACAGTAAGATGCAGGTTTAGACTAACATGAGAAATTTTACCCTTTTGTACATTATGGTTACTTTTATTTTCTTGATGCTATAACCTTCTGGATTAATCAGTCCTTAATGTTTCGATTCGATCTCTTTAAAATCATCGGTTTTGATTTCGCTTTGTTTCAAAGTGAAATTGCGGCCAGATCATTCAAAATCATCTAATTATTTGTAATTATTCTTTAGCTTTGGAAACACTTGAAGATAGCGTTGATTGTCGATTGGCTTTAGCATCGCTTATCCTTGAAGACGGTAAAGTAGATGATGCCATTTCTTTGCTATCACCTCCTGAGAATCTAGGTAATACTAGTTCAGTAAGAACTATCCCTTGTATTATTCCAGTGACTGTTGTTGTATGTGTTTTTTTTTTTCAAACAAAAACAACAACAACAAGCCTTAATCCCAAACAAATTGGGGTCGGATTTTTTTTTTCTTATTTTAAGTAATTTTTTTCAATTATTTTTCCATGGATAACAGTTAGAGGATCCATATAGCTAATCTCAACTAGTTTGGGACTAAGGCTTTGTTGTTGTTGTAAAGTAAATAATTTTTAAATGTTTTCTGTATTGTTCATTTTTACAGATTCAGTTAACTTATGTCCCGATGAAAACAAATCTTGGTGGCTTGATGGGAGAATAAAATTGAAACTTGGCCACGTATATAGGGCTAAAGGAATGCTTGAAGACTTTGTCAACACAATATTCTCTTTGGTTCGTGAGTCACTCTATGTCAAAACCTTACAGCAAAAGGCAATTGCACAATTATCATAAGGATGTGCTGAGTGAATATCTTGTTTAATTTCCTCTTGGAGCGTGCGCTTGAGGATTTTGTTTCTAACTTACTAAACTATTATTTGATTTTTAAGGACGTACAGCAATCAAGAACTGTTGAAGCATTTCTTAATATTTTCTTATCCTATGGATTCTAAGGTTCACTAGTTTGTAGCTGTCTTGTGAGCTAGCTTTATTCAACTCGGCTGACAAGCCAATTGTATTAAGTTAAGAATTGTATTAGTGAGAACAGAACACTCATGAACATACTACATTAACAAATGTTACTAAAAATAGTATCAACCCAACATCTTTTTAACTTATCAAGGACAAGTTGAGCGTCAAGCTCAAGCTAGGTTGTATAAACTTATTGTTCCAAGCCAGAGATGTTCAATTTAGGCTATTTCTTGTTGAAGTCCATGGGCCATCGTAAATGTGGGTTTATGAGGGATGAGTATTGGAACCCATCTTGCACAAAACCAATTGGCTTGTGCTAAGTCCAATGCTCATCCCATTATAAGTCCCTTATTTTATTGCCATTCAATGTGGATCTTGTTCCCATCATTCTTGATGGCTGAGAGCATATCCTTGTTGGGTTTAGGTCAAGATCAACAAAGGTTCCCTGGCTTGTCTTAGATTGTTTACAGCCTTAGCTAGTTGTCTTTGATGCGTGTAATCAATATATTCACAGGCATGAAACTGGACTTCACTATATTTATGTTTTTCAATGTTGATTTGTTGGATGTCTCAAACAGGTAAAGCCAAGACTGACAATCAGTGTTCTCCGTGAAAGAACCAAGATCCTGGATGTTGGAGAAACTGTCGATTTATTTGGTGGAGTTAGGCCATTGGCTCCTAGCTCTGATCGGTGAGTATAAGATTGTACTTTGTTCATTAGATTTTTAGAAACCTCTTATGCATGTTGTGGTCCTCTGTTCTAGAAAATGCATTCAGAAGTCATCAAATTATCTTGAAATTAAATGACTATATGCAGGTAAATATCTGAAAGGACCTAAAACTTTTCTTCTCAACTCAACATGTGCTTAGTCAAATGTGGCTGGATTAGTTTCCTAGTCCTTAAGAGATTTTACCAGTAGATTCAATTTGTTTATATGATTTAAGAAGAATTTCCTTATGTTAGAACTCAGGCTTGTTCGACGTGGTTCGTGATTCATTCAACATTCTGACTTGGAATAATCATTTTCTTGGGCAATACAAGTAGTTTGCATTATACCCTAACTTGTTAGAGATGCTTAGAAAAAATATGGTATCACAGTTTTCTTAAGAGTTAAGAGGAGATTTTCAGTATGCTTTTTAATTGGTAAATTCTTTCAAACAAGCTTCATAGTTTTGAGACATTGGCTTGCATTCCCAGTCAATCCCCCGTCTTTCAAATATTTGACAAAATGAAAGTCAACCTAATAGTGCTCGAGGAACTCTGGAATTTCAACTATGACAATAAAGGAGATCTGCACTTCATTATATGTAAAATATCTTGATAGAAATAGTATCTTAAAACATTTAGAACCCTATATTGTTCATAAATTCACAAGACTGGACTTTTCTATACAGAAGCAATTTTAATCATGCAAGTCGTCTAATTTCATTTTTGAATTTGTAGAATGTTGAATCTTATGGTTTGTTTTGATTCCCTTTCTGTATCATATTTCTCGTAAGTCCAAAATGGTATGGACACTTAATTGAGATCCTCGTGGTTCATGGCTTCATGCTATAAGATAATTTTATGATCTCAATAAATTTTTTGTCCACATTGCTCAACGATCTTAAAAGTTGCAATTTATCACAGTTTAATCGCGTAATTAATATATGAAATTATATTTTGAATCTTACTTGTCAAGTTCACGTTGCACCGGTTATGAACTTTGCTTTGCTGTTTATTTTCAACCTTTGGCTAATTTTTCTTCACTGCATTTTGAAATTTTTCAACAAATTTATCCCCTTCTTCTTGAGTGTGTGTGTTGAGGCATAATGCAATCTTATTGCTTATTAACAGTGTCATTTTGTCATCACAGGCAGGGAAGGAACTACTCAAGGTATGCAAAGTTTCTGCGGCATATGCGAACCAAATACGGTGATTGCGTATCACCGATGTAATAACTGGGCACCAGTTTACTCAAGCTAGCCCTCATCAAGGTGCTGCAAGAGAATATCCAGCAGCTTATAAACTTTGTCCTGAGAATCCTCTAATTAATCTTTGTGTGGGTAAGAATTTGTCCATCTTTTTTTTAGGTCAGCTTTGAAGAAGATTTCCTATCTGTGCTTTACATCAATAAAATCGTGGACTTGGTTGTCTGATACAGGAACAGCCTTGATCAATTTAGCTCTTGGATTTAGGCTTCAAAACAAGCATCAATGTCTGTACAAGGCTCATCTTTCCTCCACAACAATTTACGGCTTACAGAAAAAAATAAGGTTTTTCTTCTCTTTTTCCTCTGTTATTTGATTTTAGCTTATTTATTTTATGCTTTCCTATGTTTTTCTATAGGACCGAACAAAGCCGAATATGAAATTTTTAACCAGGCTTGAGTTCGATTTGAGCTTGAGAATCGTGATCAAGTTGCCTTCTTAAAGCTCGTCCAGGTTTAGCTCGATAAGCTCCAATGTATTGAGTTTGAGCTCGAGTTCGGGCTTGATAAGTTAAAATGACTTGTTCAGGTTTGAAAGTTAATATGACGTCATTTGTTATTTTTTTAATTACTTATATATAAAATCAGGCTAGTAAGTAGGCTTGATAAGCCAAGTTCGCAAACTATAAGTCAGATTCAAGAGCTGGCTTGTGAGCTGCAGTCACTTAAGTTTGGCTTGTTTATTATTTGAGCTCGAAAGCTCAGCTCATTTATTTTTCAAACCTCATTCAAATGAGTTTTTACTGAGTGAAGCCTAAAATGGCTCGTGACCTGTTCTGGTTTACAGTCCTACTTATCTACCATTTTTATATCAGTGAAGCTTTCAAAGGTTATGAACTTGTGCCAAAATTTATAAAGGCAATGGAAACAGTGTCAAGAATCTTGGTTGAAATGACTGTATATTCCTATTGTACAGGTATCTCTGCAGGGTCGGGCTTGTCATCAGGTTGGATTTATATCTATAGGAGCATCGTATTATGAAAAGGTGCTTGAAACATGTGAGAAGGACTACCGTATTCCTAAACTTCTGAATGAGAATTTGGATTCTAGTGATAATCTAAAGCCAGGTTACTGTGATCTGTGTCGAGAGGCGGCTTATAATTTACACTTCATATACAAAAACAGTGGATCATTGGATCTTGTTAGGCAGGTCTTGAAAGATTATTGCACTTTCTAACCGTTATGCTTCAAACATTTAATTGTCTTTGTAAAATTAGTCTTTCTTTTGTCCATCTCTAATCAATCGGTGTAAACTTATTATAAACTAATTGAAGTAGTGTCATCTTATTGTCTACTGCTCCAAATCTCTTGTAAATTGACTTTTTTTTTTTGTAATATTTTGATATTTTCTATTATAATTAAGTTATTTCGTTAGTGAAATTTAGGATCTTAGCCATTCATAAGCCATCATCATGAGAAATGTGGAATGATATTATTATTACAGCAACAATTTCTTCGAACAAAAATTGGATTTTGAAGATCATTTTTTCATCCTAATTAACAATTGTTTTATTATGGGATTTTTAGCAAAATAGCACAATTATACTTTGACTGCTAAAAAAATTGGTACAAAAGTTCTAAAATTAGAAAAATAGCACATTTTCCTATAAAATTTAAAAAAAGCCAAAACTGCCATTCAATATAAAAGTATCAAATTTTTGTTTTGGAAAATAAAAAGTTCAAAAATGGTATGGCAGTAGTACAACCATTATTTTTTTGTCAACGGGTGCCTCCTGCGTTCCAATGGCAACAATTTTATGTCGGTGATTTTCGAGGCTGTTATACGGAAAATTGGCTGTTTTTTGCCTTTTCCGGCTACATATGGTGGAGCCACAACAAAATAAGATAATATTTGGAATCTACAGGTCAAGAGTTTTCCAATTATATATAATTCGTTAGGTTTTATTACCGTTGAAATTTTTAGGTGATCGGCGACGGTTAGGGTTTCTTCGATGAAGAAGATGGAGTTAATAGTAAAATTCAGTAAAGTTCAATAATAATCAATTGAAGAATTAGTGATTCTTATTGAAACATAATGATCAATAAACATAATGATTCATAATGATTGGTATTGAATCTTATTAATTCTACATGTTCATATTGAATCTAAAAAATATAATCCAACAAATGGATAAAAACTGAAGCGTAATACTGAAAAAGCATTACTGATTGTTAATGATTCTTATTATTAGTAACAATGAGGAACAATATATAAAAAGTAACAAAATTTGTAAAAAAACAATACAAATTAATAAATAAATCAATAAAATTCAATAATAATCAATAACAATAAAAAAAACTCAATAACAATGAATAGAAATCAGTAACCATTATTGATCAATAATAAAAATATCATTACTCATTCTTATTGCTTGTCAACGATAATAATTCTTATACATTTTTAATTATACTGATTCTTATTGAATATAATTCAATAAATGCATGAAAACTAAAAGAATCATAATATCATTACTTATTCGTATTGATCCTCAATGATAATGATTCTTATTGATTATTAAAGATTCTTGTTGAATACTGTATAATCCAACAAATGTATAAAAACTCAAAGAATCAGGAAATTGTTACTGATTCATATTGATTCTTAGTGATGTTAATTCTAATTGATTCTTAATGATAGTAATTCTTATTGATGTGTGGTGGTATCTAACTAGTTAGCAAAATTATATACGTACATAGATTCATAAAACTATACAAACACATACCTAATTTGAAAAAAAAAAAAAAACTTGTTGATAAAAGAAGCCATATCATTATTTGAAAAAAAAAGAAGAAGCCATATCAGTAATATGAGTGCAAATTTATGTATGAGGTAATAGTTGAAAATAAGCTATGGTTGGGAGCCAGCAGAGCTAGTAAGACCTTTGCTCTCGAGTCCTAATGGGGTGAGTTCGAATCTCCCTATCCACATCCGGTGTGTGAGTTTATATCTAAGTTAAAAAATAGTTGAAAATGAGCTTAAAATTAAATAAAAAACAGACAAAATTTCTTCGCAGAAGTTTGAAAATTTGGCAAGCAAATCTGTCTGTAGCACAGGTTTCCGGCATGTTAAGCATAGCTTTTTTTGCCAGCAGCTGTATGAATGGTTTGGCATTATTATAAGCTACGTGCGATGCTTCTGTTTTACTTGCTTTTGTCTTTCATTTTTCACATGTGCTGTTTTTGTCTTTCTTTTGGTGCATTTGAGTGTCTCTTGGCTAGGATATGAACCGGAGTGGGTTCAGACTTGGTTTACTCAGCAAATTAACATTAAGTTTTAGGTTATTTCGACAATTGGAGGTACTCATATATTAAGATCTTCATGAAATACAACCAAAGGAAAATCAGGAAAATCAGAAGTAATAGTTCACTCTATGACACTGAAGCCGACCCATTTGAATTTCCATTTCTTTTATATTGATTATCCCCACGGCCCTAGGTTCTTCTTAATCTTAGTCAAACCTTCTTGATTTGATTAGTTTTGCCGAAAATCCCCATGGCTGTCGGAATCCTGTGGAGGATAGGCCCTTTTGGCCGAAAAAAAAAAAAATTTAAATTTCATCCAAAATACTATTTTCGGGTGTAATTGCAACATACTTTACGTTTTTGGGTGTATAGAAGTGAATGTTCTTTTGAGGTGCAATCGCAATAATAGGCAAAGTTTGGAGTGATATAATAACATATGAGGCCCTATATCAATGCATCATACTCAAAGGATTGTTTTTTATATTTACTTACATTCTTGAATTTTATCATTGAAAAAAAATTTCTTAAATATTATAAACTTGAGAATAATATATACAACTCAGAACAACGAGACTTAATTGCACAATTTGAGAAATACTTCGCTAGTCCTAAAATAAGTGTTTCATTTTTGGATATTTTCACAATTTGGACAATTTGAATTTTTGTATATAAAAGATGCCACTAAATTGTGACTTAATAGCAGGGATAACCCTCACTTTTTATAATGCACCAATTAGTTCTTTAACAGTTTAATTGACACGAAATAAAATCGAATACCAAACACAGATTTTGATTTAATAATTAGCAGAAAATAGGGAGAAACGGAGAACAAGAAATACAAAGACACAAACACAGGAGATACATATTACAAATTTGGAAAATGCATGATGACGGATCATCATGAGTCCCAGATATACAATACATAAGTAGGACTCTTTATTTATTTATTTTTTTGCAAAAATAGTAGGACTCTTTATTTAGTACTATAAATCATGCATTTTCTAGAGCCCATAATTAATAGGATTATTACATTACTGCATCCCACTTGAGGAAGTTGGATACATCGAATTCAACAAAGGCAGGACCAATAGCTGAGTTTGGTTTGTCAAACTCATAGGTAAGCTCTAAAACGGTGTTACTTCCACTTGGCTTGGCCTTTGCATGGACTCTAATCCCACTTGAGAAGAAAGTATCACCATCTGGTTTTATTTTTACTCTATACTCGGCGCTCAATGCCTTGCTATCCATGGAACTGACTGTGACATCCGCCTCCGAGATTGACAATCCTATAACATGATATTACATTTGTGGATTTAAATGAAAAATCATTCATTTCAAAAAATAATACTCTAGATGATTTTCCCTTTTTGAAACCACAAAACATTAGCCTTACCGCTAGCAAACATGACTTTGAAGTTCTTGGCATCGCCATTAATTTCTTTGTAAATATCAGGCAGGTCGATGGGGAGTTGGGTGAGGGCACTTTTGAGGTAAGTCAATAGTGAATGGGCACTCGACCGAAGGGGTATGGTGCTCACAATGTTGATAGAGTAAGTAGGCATTTTTTTATGATATATCCTGAAATTAGAGAGGATTAATTTTTTTCGCTCGTTAATGGATGAATTCAACTTTTCTTAAGAGTTTATATAGAAATAACTAATGAATAATTAAGAGAGTAGTTGAGTTATGGTTAGTTCATGCTATTATATCAACTTCTTTCTCCGTTCTTTAGATGAGTCACACATAGCACAATTTGCAGACTTTAGAACGTAAAATTTGTAAATTATTTCTCAAAGAAGAAATAAAAGTTTATGTAAAATTAGAAATTTCCATTTCTTCTGCCTCTTATTTTTTATTTTTTTATATTTCATGACTTTTTTTTAGAATATATTTCAAGGCTTGTTTGATTTCTTTATCATTATTTTTAAATAATTATGCTAATAACTTTGTAATTTTATCAAAATTTGTTAAAAAGATAGTTATTTTGTCTTTTTTTTTTTTCCTATGGTAAATGTAAAATTAGGCATGTTCCTTTCTTATTTGAAACGCAATAATTGCAACTTTTTTTTTTTTTTTTTCAATTGAAAGTTAATTTTATTTTATTATCAGACTCAAATAACCTTTTTTAAAAAAAAATAAAAACAAAAATAAAAAATCAAATTCTCTCATCAAAATTTATTAATAACAGAGTAAATTATACCTCAATAGCCATTAATTAAGAGCAACTTAACAAAATTTTACGATCGAAAGAAAACAGTTTTAAATTGACTAAATTAAATATTGTATCGTTGAGGTTAACTAAACACTAAACTACACCTGAGTCAGAATTTATTATATATCCCACGTTAAAATAAGGAACTATATTAAGGAAAAATAAAAAAATTATTTTTATTTTTTGTGAAAATATATTTTTTTTAAAGAGATTTTATAAAAATGTATTGTTTTATCCTTTTATTTCAATTCCGTCTAACAATTTTGTTCATATATTTTAATTTCATTTATTATTAATTTTTACCATCAAAATAGCTAATCTTCTACAAGTTTCTCAAAAACATTCAAATTCACTTAATTAGTATTTTGATTGATTTATTTATTTACTGTTATATCTTTTTATTTAAAAGTGTTGATCCAATTGAATCTTTTCAAAAATAAAGATAGTTATTTAAATAAAAAGAATAATAAAATTGAAAAATACATTATTTTTGTTAGTTTCTATTTTTTGCAATATGATATTTTTAATGGAACAAATAACTGATTAGATTGTGACAAAGTTTACAAGATTGAGTAATAATTGTGATAAAAATTGGTAAAATAACAGTATTAATATGTTATGGGCATTTTAAGCCATTACTGTAAAAGTGTGGCGGTAGTTATACATTGACTAAATATTAAAAAAAATAAAAATGAAATAAAAGGCCAATTAGTAACAAATAAACTTAATACTTGGCTAATTGATAAATGATTAATGGCTTCTAGGATTCATATTCTCTATAATTACAACCGATAATTATAGATTCTTTATAAGCTGAGACCCTCTAGATTTTTTTCTTTTTTTCTTTTTACAAAACATGTGTTGGATATTGAGTCCCCATATTAAAATCAACATATCTCAGATTACTGAATTTGATTATCTGTTAATGTACACTGTCAATTTGAAGGTTTATGTCTAAAGAAAAAGCTAACTTTACTAAATCATTAGCAACTTTCTTTTTTTTTCTTTTTTTTTCTTTCTTTCTTTCTTTTTTTTTTTTGTCAATGACGAGCAGTTAAATTGCCCCAAACTATTACTACTAAACTACCATAATTCTTAATAACTTACAAAAATTATAAATGGGAATTTATCATTTTACACATGGAAATAGAATATTTCAGAAATAAAGAAACAAACAATTTTTATATTTTAATTTCTAAATGGGAATACAATCCTAAAAGTAAAGTGTAACATCCTGGAATTCGATAACACCAGAAGTACGAGTAATCTAATGAATGGATAGGAGTAAGGGACCGTTAACAAGGATTTGCGGGAATAGTATATCATAAAGGAAGGTAAATACATGACAGAAAACGGTAAATATGAGGTAAATAAAAGGTAAATAAGGAAAGCAGAATAAGAAGAAATATGATAAATACGAAGTAAATAAATTATAAGAAAAGTAGACAAATGGTAAATGAAAAGTAAATAAAAAGAGAAATACGGAAATACGTGAATTATACACGAGTCGTAAGCAGAAAAATAAGGAAATCGAGTATAGACGTGTTATCCGACAACTGTAGATTCAGATGTTACAGTCCAAGCACGTAGACTCGGAAGGATCGAGGAGAAATTTGTCGAATCTCCGAAGTTAAACATGCTCAGCCCGCAGTACAAGCTAAGATGGGTGACATCCATGAGAAGTTGACCCTAAATACATAAACTCGACAATATAAATTACAGTAGAATTACACACAGACGCCGACAGCACCTGGGAGTAAAAAGGACCTAACGGTAATTTTGGGAAAAGTTAGAGACTAAAATGTAATTTTTTTAAAGTTGTATAAAACATTGACAATATGTTAAATAAAAGATCTTGAGATTAAATAGATCACAACGGTGAAATTACGGTAGTTTCTCGAATCGCACATACGGAGAATTCCACGAAAACACGAAAATTAGACTTACGCAGAACCTTTGAGTTTGACTGGAATTTTAGACCCCAAGATGGCCTATTTTGCAAATGTGTAAAATATAAAAGTTGTTCCTTTATGTGTTATTTAAGTGTAGAAACAAGAACCATCTAATTTGGGTTTATATAGTAAAGTTATGTCAGAATTCGTAAACAGTGCGCAAGCTGCCTAAGGCAGTGCGACGGGACCCAACGGAAAACAACCCCAAATATTATTTATAATTTGGATTGGTCTGAAATTTTAATATAATGTATATTTAGATGTCTATTTTCATTTAGAACAAGAATTATTGAATTTGGAATAGTACGCAAAAAGTTATTAATAAAGGACTGCCATAAGGTCAAGTAGAACCTTAGAAGAACCTATTTGCAAAACCTTTGCTCAAGGAAGGGGCTATTAGGTAATGGATGAAAATTTGTGGATGAGCTTGGGGACCAAGCAAAACTTGGTGTGGCATCCATTTGGTTACATCTTGTCCATCCATTTAATTAAGGGTGGCTAAATAATGGCCATTAAATAAATCAAAATTAAATAAATCAAAATTAAATCAAAAATATATAAAGTTAAAATTTGGCCTAAGTCTTCATTTTAGTAGAATACAAATCTATTCCTTTCTCTCATAGGGTGGCCGGACCACCATGCAAAGAGGAGACAAGGAATTTTTGACAAATTCAAGTCAATTTTTGAAGAGGAAGATAAATTTTAAGGTAAGTAAATCAAATCCACCTGTATTTACTTCATTTGATTTTTAATTTAAGAGATTAAATAGAAATTAGAATCTAAAATTCTAGGGTTCATGTGACTAAAATTGGAATTATAATTTTGATAAGATGATTAGATGATTAAACAAGGCTTGTATGTTGATGAATAAGGTGAAGAAAAGCTAGAATCAGAATTCTGGCAGCTTTATAGGATCAGATTCAAACAGAAATTTTGTTAGGTTATGGACGGAAATTGGGGAAGTCATAAACATGAAAGTTATAGATATATGTTGTAGCTAACAATAGAGACCAGAACCAACCTATTTGGACTTGTGTAGCAAAAGTTATGGCCGGAATAGTGACCGGCGTGCAGGCTGACGTGAACAGACTAGGCAGCAGGGCAGACCGAAATTCAACCAATTATTTGACCATGATAAAGACTGAATTTGAGAAAGTACAAAACATGAAAATTGTAGCTTTATGTGTCTAGTTTATTCCTGTAAACCATTTTTGGCAGAGAGTGAGTATGTAAGAATTTATACCTAAATAATTGAAGGTTGTTTCCTGTGCATGACCAGAATTAAACATGAACTTTAGATGGTAATTTCACTAAGTTAACAACATAATTTGAGGTAGAGGTAAAAAGAAAATTTGTTCCCCTATGTGTTAGGAAATTGTAAAGATTAGAAGAAACTTAATTGGATGAGTAATAAAAAAAGTTATAGTTGAATAAATAATGGGTATGCAAACTGGAATTTAGGTCTGGATAGAACAGGACCAGAAATTTAGGCACATAATTTGAATATGCTATTGACCTAATTTGAAGATGTAATACAAGACAAATTTGTATGCATATAAGTTAGCAAACTATAGGATCCAGAATTACTTCATTTAGACTTATAATGGAAGAGATATGATTAAAATGGTAGCAACCGCGCAATCTGAAAATGGGATTAAGACAGAACCTAATCAGTAACTTAGGCTCACAATTTGGATATGTTAGTGACATAATTTGATATTGTCATAGAAGATAATATTGAACCTATATGTGTTATCTAGCTAAAGAATTAAGAATCAATCCATTTGGACCTCAAATGAAAAAGATATGTCTAAGTTAATAGGCTGTGCGCAAGAAGAATTTGTCAAGCAGCAAGGTCGAGATAAAAGTAGCGTCAAAAATTATACGTAGCTTAATTAAATTTGAAATTAATATGGATGATAACTCTATGTGTATAATTTAAAAAGAATTAAGAATCAACTTAATTGGAGTTATACGGACCAAGTTATAAGTGAGTTAGCGGAAGGTGCGCAAGGTGAACTAAACCATCGATCAGAAGGAATTGTGAAAGTTTTGTATATTGTTTATAAAAGTGATTATTTTTTGTTTATACAATGAGTGAGAATATAAGGATAAATTGCCGAAGTGTTTGGAGAATTTTTATGCAGGATTCCAATGAATATTCGCAAGCACTACCCCTAATAGTCGCTCTTACTATTCAGGGGCTATCATATGTGTAGCGAAGCTCTGGTGAAATAAAAAGATGTTAGTAACGTTAGAAGCATAGTTAATGCAGTTAGACGGTATTCAAGATAGGCTTAGGAGCCGTAGCTCGCAAAATTATAAATGACGTCAAGAAAATTTAATCGGACATGCATAGAAATAAATGAAACTAAAGTAAAGCATCATAGAAATTTAAAAATAGAAATAGTAGAGGAAATATATAGTAAAATGAGAGATTAATTAAATTGTGATTTGTATGAGCAATCAACAGGGAAAAGTCTAGTCCTGAAGACGCATAACATGAACAAGGAGTAAACAAAACAACGACAACAGGTTTGGTACTTTATGCTTATTTAATCACATTTGAATGTATATTTTATGTATATATGAACTGTTTTATTGCACTGTCATGGATTATGTTGCATTTGCTTGCCATGTGAGTTACATAAGGTAACCGCATATGAATTTCTTTAAAGTATGGATCAAAAGAGTATAAGCGAACGATGGTTTACCATTTGTTTATCATTTGATTATCATTTGGTCACCATGATACATATATGGCAATAATACATTCTGAATCATTTGGAAACAATTGCAATGCATTATAAATGAACTTTGAATTGCAAAACTCTACTTGGTTTTGGTTGAACTAGGCGGTAAGGGTATGACGCGTCATAGATTGATTGCAAAGCGGTCCACAGTATATTTGACATTGGATTATTAATATGGATTGACGCCTATTTATTGACAAAGTCGGGTTACTTACAAATGTTCCCGGCAGTTATTGACAAAGTCGGGTTACCTATAAGCGTGCCCAGCAGTTATTTGATATATGATATGGAAATTTGTTCAGTAGTTCTAGTACAACCGTACTGTGATTATTGGATGAATGACCATTATTGGATCCATTTGATGCCTTATCCCAATGTTCAGCTATTTACCAGTAGAGCGAAGTAAATAGATACTTGCCTTCATAATTACGTGCATTCACTTACATACCTATGTGATTGAATCATTTGTTATACACATTTGAATTGTAGTACTGTGTTATTACGACGCATGCCACCATTGCTTGCCATTTGTAATACATATATGAAACATTTATGTGTGTTTACATCGAATAAGTATAAAGTATCCACTAAGCACATTGCTTAGCAAGTTTAGTTTTTGCTAAACTTGTAGGTTACGAAAAGACACAAAGAGAACCAGAACAATCAGACAGAGCCAGGCTCACTAGAAACACTAGAGCGGCATATACTGTAGACATAAGAGTCAAAAGTCAGAACAGACAACAGCATAAAGAAGAAAAAAAAAATTTTCTCAAGTAATGTTCTGTATACCAATTCGCATCAGATGTGGCACACTTAGCTCAGCTAGTAATAGTCGAGTTAAGGGGTATTACATAAAGCATCTCAAATGGAAATGTGGTTTGCTCTCATTCGATTTCCATGTCAAAAAAATGAAAAGATTAGAAAAAAGAAATCATCATCTCAAATGGAAATGTGGTTTGCTCTCATTTGATTTCCACGTCAGAAAAATGAAAAGATTAGAAAAAAAAAATCATCTCCAATAGTAATGCCTATTTGACAATCAAATTGACATATCAATGGATAATGTTTAACAGACCTTCATTTCTTAAGGGTGTGCTATAAAAAAACTGTTATGTGATTGGTTGCTCATTAGATTGCCGATCCCATAAAGAAAAGAAAACAAAGAGTGCAAGATGTTATATTGGAGATGGTTTTTTAAGAGTAAAACTCTACAAATAAACGTTCAGCCGCGTAACAGTTCACAACTTTTATTTTAATCAACATATCAGCTACAATATAGATTAGCATTGGAGATCTTATGGATTCTTATAATCTCATTTCATTCTGCAAAATCACGTATATAATACATACAAAATAGTTCGAAATTGTCAAATGAGTATTAATATAGTTGTAACGGTGGTAATGGAAGTATACAGGACGAGATATTTTAAAAACTACTTTTTAATTTATTTTTAAAAAATTTATAATTTCAAATAACTTATAAATAATAAATCAATGACCACCATTTTCTAAAAACACCGCATAGGGTGTGTTTGCAAAAGTAATTATTTGAATATCATTTAACGGTTTAAAGGGTTATTTTATGCATTTATTAATAGTTTATAATGTGTTATATAAATAATTAAAAATTAGAGAAAATAAAAAAATAGCCCTTATTTAAATTTACTTGACAAAAATAAGCTGTTCAATTTTTTTAGTGACAAAAATAGCTCGACATATTGTTGGACAAAATTAGACAAACTTATTTTTTCCGGCCCTCTTAATCTTTCCCACTCGATAGTTTTCATTCTTCTTCTGCCCTATAGTTACGTCCGACTAACGAAAAAGCTCTGATGTACTAGAAGGGCCCTTTTTCTTATCTCGCAAGAGATGCTCGAACAATTCTACGATTTTCTTCAGAGAGCCTCAAAATTCTTGCCGTTTTTGTCATCTTTTCATGCTTCCAAAGTATTTTCAGATTCAAAACCTTAGAACTTTTGATTTTTCATTCCTTCTTATATACTCGAACAATTATTAATTTTTATTCAAATGATTCTCATGTTCAAGTTTTTGAGACAGATTTGATGCTCCTTCGCCATTTACTCCTCACGATCGGCCCTCAGGTGTAATCGATCTTTAGTTTGTTCCTTTTTCTTTTTGCCGGATATGGAGCAATCGAGCTGTTTTAGGAGGTTTGCTGAGTCAATATCGGAGTTTATCTGCTGTCTTCGTCCTTGACTGAGCGGTAACGGCCTAGAGATGGTGGCAGTTGGTCAAGACAAGTTGATGGCTTCTAGTGAGTAATAAAATCCTTTTATTTTTATTTTTGATTTACTATCTTTTTTTTTTAAAAAACAATCAAGTTTGTTATTTTATTGTCCATCAAATTACTTATTTCATTTGTTCCCTAAAAGATATAACATCTTAAAAGAAATTGAGAGGATTGTACTCTAAACCAGATTGGTTAGAGCCCCAATCACCACATCCTCATTACCATCAAATTCTAATACAAGATTTTTGCCCATAAGCCATGTGGTTTCTGCTTCAGAAACATTTTTTGCGGAGGAATGCGGGTTTTGGTTATTATGCAATGGATCCAAAGGTGGAGCTGAGTTAGAATTAACAGGGATAGATAAAGAAGGGAGAATATGAAGATTAGGTACAGAAGAGGTACCAATTGCAAAACAACGGTGTCTGGTAGAAGTGACGTAAGAAAGGTCTCTAGGTGCAGATTGGGATGGGGAAGGCCCAGGAGATGAAATGGGGGAGGGGTTGTGAGAAGAAAAATTATTGCAAATGGTCTGATAATTGGATAGATCAACAGAAGTACTATTGCAAATGGGCTAGTCCAATGGGATGAGAGGGAGGAGGTGTTAGTGTAAGCCCTAGCCCCAACTCTTTGTAATTGGATTATAATTTATTTATGAGAATAATTCATTAATTTTATATTATCTGTGCAATTTAATTTAATGAATTTCCTTGAATAGTAGTTCTGTTTTAGTCATCGGATA
>CATIWJ010111343.1:0-10025 GCA_949640765.1 Croton laevigatus
TTGAATATTGGAACCCAATTCCTTTCTAGGATTGGAGAAGTGGACGTAGGCTTGAGTTATAGCCAAACCACTATAAATCTCTTTGTTCATCCTCCAAGCTTTAAAATCTTCCATCAAGTTTTAGTTTACCACCACATTCCGCAATCAAAGTTTTTATCGGCAAACTAATTCACCCCCCCTCTTAGTTGCCACAAGGGCCTACAGATCACTGAGCTTCTCTCGAGCAGCTTAGTTAATTTACAACCCTAGTTTCAAGTGACTTTCACCAGAAAATTAAAAATCAATATTTGTCAGTAAAATTCAATATTTGTCAATATAATTTAGAATTCTTCCAAACTTCATCAAGTGGCCGGAATGATCACTGTTACAGCTAGGTGGTTTCCAGTGACCTTCGCCAAAAAATAAAATTAGTATTTGTCAGTATAAGTGAATATAATTAAAAAATAAAAAATTGTCAATATAACTTAGTATAAGTCAATATATATCAAAAATACAAATTAATATAACTTAATATCAGTCAATACCCAAAACAATATAACTTAACATAATTCAACATAAATCAATATTACTCAATATAAGTGTTTTTTCAAAAAAACATGAAAAATATGGGGCCTTTTAAAAAATATGAGAGCTAAACTTAGAAATCAACTTCTTCAATTCACCGGCTTCAACGCAACCCTAACAGATTTCCAAAATCAACCAAAACTCATAGCGGAGAAGGAGCTCAGCCGTTGCCAAAACTCCGAACGAACTCAGCCACAGCTGGATCTCCTATCAAGCTCAGCCACCACCAGCCCAGCCATCCTAACGTTCAAGCAAAGTAACTACACCATTACAAATCAAAACCACAGCAAAGTAACTACGTCATTACATCATTATTGTTATTTTAAGTAAATGGGTAAAATAGTAAAAATACAAAAAATTGCTATTTCTCTAATATTGAAACTCATGTGCTATTTTTTCAAATCAAAACTATAAAGTAGGCTATTTCTTATAAGTTTCCCTTTTTTACTCAAATAATAATACTCTATATAAGATGAATTTTGGTGATTCTATTATTATAATATTAAAAAGGAGAAATTTGATTTTTTTTTTCTAATTTTATAAAGTTATGGATTCATATTTGTATTTTTAAAATTACAGGATTTAAACTCTTCATATATTTTTGTTCAAAAAAAGTTGTTTATACATATATATTTTTTACATTAAAAAATTATTCAGTAACTTTTGTTTTATTTTTAGAAGATTATTAAATTATAATGTAAAACAGTATACTTTTTATTGTCTCTAACTTTTAATATATAAACTAAACTTAATTTTAACTTATATAATGAAATGAATTGAAAATAAATTGAGTAAATTAAGTTTTTTTTCTATGGAAAAGTAAATTATGTTAAACTATAATATATTTAACTATTTACGCTTTAAAAATTACTTACTATGTTTGATTAAATTTATTTTTAAAAAAATTTATTTTTAAAAAAGACTTAACCAATTCAAAGTTTTTGAATGGTATTTTTCATCCTTCACGTATGATTTCATAGGAAAAATAATGATACATAGACTGTATAAACATAATAATTTGTTAAAATATAAAAAATATTATATACAATTTTATAAAATATAAAAGCTAAATCATTGATTTTGCAAAATTAGATATACCAAATCATCATAATAATAATCGCATTAAAATTTTCAATTAAATTAAAAATCGATATCATGTTTTTTTTTTAATAATTTATTATTATTATTATAGGAACTATTAGTTTATTTCTAGACTTTGTATGAATTTTTTTTTTAAAAAGGAGAGAGAGATTTAATATGAATGTGGTAATGACACGAACACATCTGAATTTTTGGTGGTTGATATTAATATGGGCCACATAGATTATGTTAGTTGAGACATATAATTAAATGAATTGAATACCAAAATCTAGAAACACAATATATATGTGGAAAATAAATCAAACATGAAACCTACTAGTCATGTTCAATGCCAACTGCATTAATGTTATATGTATTACAAATTAAGCTGACCACAAAAATATATTAAAGTTGTTGTTTCACAGAAAAATTCATTAAAGTAGGTTAAATATGTGACATACTACGCATATAATTATTTAGAATTTTAATTTTTTTTTTAGAGAAATACTTTAGTGATATTGATCCATAATAATTAAGACATCAATATTCAAAATAAAAAAAGTATTTCACTCAATTTTTATAGGACTAAAAAATAAAATATTTCATTTTATTTTTAATTAACACAATGCTATAAACTTGAAATAGAAAATCCATAAAGGAAGAATTTAAAAATGGCGAAGATGTGTTTAAAGTTCAAACACGTGTTTGCTTAGTTTGTACTAATTCACGTTTGTACATTAATTAAAATTAGGTGTACTTTATTCTATGAGCATATCATATCTTTTATTATGACGCTGGTAAAATTTTGAAATAATCATTTAATTTTATTACAATTAAAATTGACCTCTATCTGGCGTATTAAATAGGGAAGTGGTAGTGGTAGAGTATTTTTCATTCTGCCTCAGTTGCTTTGGCTTCAAATAGGATTGTGCATGGGTTGGGTTCGGTTCAACCTGATCAATTCAAAAACTGAAATTTTTTAATATTAAAAATTCAAACCGATCAATCCGATTAAATCGAATCGAACACATCGGTTTGATTCTGTTGGGTCCAAATTTTTTTAGAAAAATAACCAAAAAATTTGTCTTTTTTTTCGGTTCAACCAGAATTAACCCGAGCCAAAAACCTAATTTTTCTTAAATTATAAAACCAAACCGAATCGATCAACCCGACTAAACCTAAACCGAACACGTCGGTTCAGTTTGGTCGGATCAGTTTGGGTTTTGCACACCCTTAGCTTCAAATCCCACAAGAAGCCCTACCCTTGCTAATCTATTAACTTTACTAACTAGAGTTATGTGTATGCTTATATATATATATATAAAATCTGCAAATATTAAATTAAATACTACATCCATCTTTGTGATTTGTTTACATTTCTCTATTTGGTGTCTTCTTCAATTCTTTACATTTTCATTTATAATAAATTTTGTAATTGTTTATTATTATTATTTCTTTATTGATATTGATGAAAAGGTAAGTGGTGTAAAGAATTAATAATTGTTTATTATTATTTGTGTATTGGTATTTGTGATTTCTTTGTATTTATATTTTTAAGATGTAAAGAATTGAGAAAGACGGAGGTAGTACAATATAGTATTCCTTCTTGAATGGAATGAGGTGGTAATATTAATGGCTCATCATATCCAAATACAGCACTTAGGTTGCATATTTTATTTGGAATGCCAAAAAAAATTAAACAATCAAATGAAATCATACATTCATCGCCTTATATTCCAAAATTTAACTTACTAATAATCATTGTAGGAAAAAAAAAATACTAAGAATGACAAAAGAAGGTTTTTGATGTTAAATTTGTAATGTGTAGTTGTATTTTAACTACTTAATTAATTTGGAAACTATTGATTAAGTTAGATGGATTTCCTTCCTACAAGTTAGTTAATACACTTATACATGCCGTTGGAGACCATGTACAAATTGTACAGGGCTTTCATTTTTTTTTAAGGACCCAAATTTTAAAAAATTTTAAAAAAATAATACTAAATGTGTGTTATAATTGAATATGGGTCAAACAGTTCATTTTTTTAAACACTTTCCACTAAACCACTTTTAAATACATATTTTTTATTTAATTTAATTATATATATCATAATTTTTATGAGGCCCAACGTCTAATTTTAATATTTTGCACATGATCTTTCAAATTTATGAGACGGCCCTGCACTTATATATGTAGTAAGATCATAACAATAAGTATACATTATGGGCCAATCATATAAAAATACCCTTAACTTTCATCAATTCTCAATAATACCCAAAATTCAAATTTGTCTGAATTATACCCAATTTGAAAAGGTCAGTCTCAATAATACCCAAAATTTGAATTTTTAACTAAATTGAAAGAAAAATTTGACCCAAACTCTTCCTTTATTCCGTTTTGGCCTCTAAACTTATGATTCTTTTGCATTTAGGTTCTTTTGCCCCATTTTATTTGGATAAAGAGCCCATAAACTTAATTTGTAACACCCCAACCCACCTTACGAATAAGACAAGCTGTGATGTCACAAACACTGTAACTTACGTCATACTCGACAATACAATACAGTTTTTTTTTATTTATTTACATAACGTTAGAGTAGCATACATTTATAATACAAATACTACTGTTCCTAACTTATTTATCTACATACAACCCCGCTTATAGCGCTACAGATTACAACATATATAACAGGTGCTTTACATAACATTTAGTTCAGTTACATGCCATTTTACAAAAGACAGAAGTTTCTTCCAAACAAAATGTCCTCTGAGAACTCTCCAGGAATCTGCAATTCCTTGATCTCCTCATCTACAGGCGGATCTGCGAGTTACAGAAATAACTCGCTGAGCAACTCCATGCTCAGTGGGTACAATATTTAAACATGTTTAAAACCAGTTGACGAATTCGTTCCATTAAATTATACTGTATATATTCATGAAAAGCAGATGTCATTTAACAACAGTGCATTAAATAAAATTCAGTATACTTTAAATCACTGAGCTTAATTAATGTATCAACATATTTTTACTCTACTGATCATACTGGATTCCAGTATAAGATTGAGGGCTGCATTTCGTATAGCCATCTAGACTATAACGCAAATGCTTTAATATTTGTATCCCGCAAAGCCATTTAGACAGTCGGCGATACTTTTTTATTGTATTCCGCAAAACCATTTAGACAGTTGGCGATACTGTTTTTGATTGTATCCCGTAAAGCCATTTAGACAGTCGGCGATACTTTTTAATTCAATAGTATATTTCATAGCAGTTTTCTGTACAGGATCTGCCCACATGTTGACATGTTCTTATATCTAGGTTCCACTAATCAAGTAGAGTCAAATACAATTTCTCATTCATTTATAACATATCATTTTCATTTCCAATAATTGATATGCAGGGATTTAATAAAATCCAATCATTTAATTCTAAAATGCTCAGTGGATATTTCTCATGAAATTATATCATTTTTCTCTTACCGCGCTGGTACATTGCGTCTGCTATTACCGCGTCGGTGTAACAAAGCAATTTATAAATAATTTACGACTCGAACACACATTCGAGTACCCAGTAGTTTAATTCTCAAAAGCAATTAAAAATAATAAATACTTAAAATAATAATGGAAAAACAAGTTCAGTTTAAGTACTAAATAGTACCAAACCTGATATTCAGTCCGCCTTGAAACCTACGCGTAAATTTTCAATCTCCCCGCTCTCCGTCAGTTACGGGTCCTATAAATGATAATTAAATATTTTTCGTAAGTCTATGAATTAATCTCGAATCCTAAAATATTCTTACTTAGCTATTTAATTCAAATTACACTTCTGTTGGGCTTAATTGAACTGTTTCATAAGTTCTGGGGTCAATTTGTAATTTTTGGAGGGTCTAATTGCGTCCAATTATAAGTTTTGGGGCCAAATTCTAATTAAAATTAAGTCTAAGGGTTATTTAATAAACGGCCGGACCTAATTGCTTAGCCAAAGTCACTTTAGGGGTCAATTCGAAATTTCCAGGACCTGTTTGAAATGCGGCAGAAACTTCTTGGGTAATTTTTATAATTTTCACGAAAATAAAGGGACCAGCGAGGAATTTTACCTCCTCCTTCCTCTCGACGCTGAGCTTACAGTCGAAGCTCCAATGGCGGCCGGCGATTCCGGTATTTTCCGGAGACAAGCTGGTAACTAATCGACTCCTTTCTTCACGAGGATCCCAAATATGCATTTATCTCCGTCGACAAATGAGTATATCGGCCGGAAAAAGTTTCGAAAGTTTTAAACTTTCTTCGGCCGGTACGTCCGCCTCCGGCAACAGTTCGACGCGAATAATACTACCAATCGATTCCTTTCGATCCCAGGAATCTATTTATGCAATTTATTTCAAGCTCTACGCTCGTTTTTGCAAAATCCCAATTTTGAATTTTAAGGGTTCGACGGGTTCTGTTTTCATGCAATAACTCAGCCTATTTTGGACGATTTTCGGTGATCTCGGTACCAAATTAATCAGCATTCAATTCTCTTCAATCCTCAGTTGAATTTTCGGCCAAATCCTGACTGAATCGTGATGCTACGGTGAGCTATGTGTGAAAATATCCGTTTAGTCCTTGCGGTCTTGGTCGTCTTCATTCAAACCCTTGAAAATTACATTTTGGTCCCTCCTTTGCCTGCCTCACTACTGTTCGAACCAACATCTTCCTATTTGGTCCTTTTTGTCTTTGTTTCCTTCAATTTAGTCATAATTTAATTATATTTACATATTTTATTTATTTATTTTACAATTTACACAGTTAATTATTTAACACGCTTCCCGGTTTATACAGTAATCCTACTAACCCGGGTTTTCGTTCGTGACATAATTTATCTTTTCAATTTAGTTCAACAGTTTAATTACCTAATTAAATTGGGATTATTTTGATAATTAAGTATTTTAATGACCTGAATAAATTATAAGAACACTACAATTAAGTCCAAATATTATAAAAATTTATTAAATGAGTTTAGTTTGGTATAAAAATATTTAAAGACCTAAATATTTAATATTTGAACATTTTATTAAGGATAATTAACAAATAATTTAATTTAATAATTATTGATAAGAACTCAAAGATTTAAACAGAAAATAAATGGGATTAGTTAAATAAAAATAAGTTAGAATATGAATTAAAGGACAATAATCTTATAATTTTGAAATTGTTTGGTTCCTCATCCTTTTTCTCAGACTGTCCTAATATCATTATTTTGTTTAATTTTGAAATTTTAAAATTGGACGATGTTAGGCGTTGAGAAATCTAATTTTAAAATATTAAAATTAGACGTTGGGCCTCATAAAAAATATGCACACTCAAGATTTATAAATGAAATAGAAAAAAAAAACGAGAATTATTTCAAATAATGAGAAATTTAAAACTTAATAAATAAAAAATTAGATAAACAAATATAAAAAGCAATAAAAATAGATAAACAACCACCACATTGAAAAGGAGATTGGAGTGGCTTATACAAGCATATATAAGTTGTGTTCGCCAACTATTTTTTAAGTAGCTTTTAACGTTTTGACAAGTCAAAATGCTAACCGCTATTTTATAGTGTTCAATGAATAGTTTTTGAGATAATTTTTAACTGTTTAAATAGTGTTTGATTAAAGGCTGACACATGTAACTTTTAACGTTTTGTAAACAGTTATTACAAACAGCTATTCAAATAGCTAAATTTTACTCAAGCAACTAGTTTTGCCAAATAGATTTATAGTGAAACACCCAATACAAAAAGAAGAGATGAGAAGAGATCCAAGAAATGTTTTTGGAATAAAGAGATGAGAATATTGTATACTTTGATGGTTATGAACTAATTTTATTTTGTCCCCGTTTAAAAAAAAAGTAAAAATGCAATAAAATAAGGGCGGTGATATCATTTTTATTTTTTTTTAATAAAGAGTAACGGTTTTTTCAGAATAGTTATTGTTAATGTCAGAGCAAATAATTATTAAAAGATAAAATTATTTTTTCTTTATTAGTTAGCTTCATAACTTATAATGAGTGTAATTTGATCCAAAATCAAATATGTACTCTAAAATTAATAATCATTACCCTCAAATAATTGTAATATGCAAATTCTTCAAGTTTTTTTACTCATGACATGATGACATGGCTTTATGATGCTGACATGATTTTCCACGTATCCATGTTTGCGACAAGGTGGCCTGACAGTTGCTGACGCAGCTGATATCTATCCTATCTAAACGCAGTCGTTTGACTAACAAAAACTTCGATCCCCCGAACTCCAAAATTGGCAGACAACCCAGTCACTGAACCGATCGACTCCCCTGACTCCCCACTCCCCACCTTTTGAACTTGGCGGGTTCTGATTTATATACCTTTAAATTAAAACTCAAAAACCCTAAACACTGTCCTCTGAATGCTAATGCCAGACATGAAAGCCTTAAGATCATTTTGCATACACAGTAATCTAATGTTCTTAAAACCCACTAAAATCCCTCAGTCTCTATGTCTTCTTCCTCGTCATTTCCACCCCACCAACGGCCGTTTAGGGGAACCGGGGGCCGTTCAATCCTCCTCAACAGAGTCAGACTCTGCTCAGGCTGAAAACACTGAACCTGTCCGTCAAGGTTGGAGTGTTAATCCACTCGTAACGAGGATAGTTACCCAGAACCAGAAGAGCATAAAAAAGAGCGATGAGCAAGTCTTGGAGCCTAAGGATATTGTGCTTCATCAGAGAAGTTCAAGCGAAGGGAACAAAACCAGTTTGCGTTTGTCCAGTTTTGGCACAGAAAGCAATAATCTTTCCGACGAGGGAAATGGTTATAGTGGTTTTAAGAAGGAGAATTTGAGTGATAGAGAAAAGGCCCGGATGGGGTTGCCGCGTTTTAATGGAGACAATGAGGATGTGGTGAACGAGAAGAGATATGGAGCTGCAAAGAGGGTTGAAGCGGCTGGAGGGTTGGGGTCTGGGCTTTATGCGGGAAGCAGAAAGAAGGGAAAGAGTAAAACTTTTTATGTTTGCGAGAGTTGTGGGTATGAAGATGGGCAGTGGTGGGGTATTTGTCGAGAATGTCATCAGGCAGGAACGATGAAGCAGTTTACTGTTACAGATAAGAGTACTGAGAGTGGAGGTAAGACGAATGGTATCCGGGTTTCTGAAACTGCAGTGCGGTCTTGGCTGCCAATCAAGGACGGTGAGGCACATCCAATGAGGCTGTCGGAGGTGAACCAGAGAATGGATCAATCAGAATGGAGGATTCCATTGTAAGTAACAGTTCTGTTTAATAAGACACGGGACGTTAGTAATTTGGATTGAAAACACTCTAATTTAGCTTTTCTGGGTCTCAAGTTTTTTGTTTCTTTAATTGATATTGAAATCTAATATACTGTCATCTGTTAACTTTACCATTATCACCCAAAAAGACCAAACTCTGCCTTCATTAACCTCTGGAATTGAAATCACTGCTTTTAGTCTCTGGAATTCTAGAACATTGAGATTGACTATTAACATAAAATATTTAATGAAATTGATTTATTTTAAGTTGGAGCGTCATCTTTCTATTTGCACTGCTACTGCAGAACTTTTTATCACCTCTGTGTTTGGTTTTGGTGAGGATTCCTCTGTTTCTGGAGAATTTTTGCTGCTGCTACCCTTCTTGAAAATGGTCATCATTAAAAAAACTACCCTGCCAGATGTTAGTATTTTGTTATAGGGTAGAACTAATCTAACATTTTGGTCTTTGCTGATGAGAAGCACTCTACTTGTCCATCTCAGCAGCTTCTTTAGACTAGATTGCAGAATTCGTCAATAGATGGACAGTTCTCAAATTACTTCATCTTCTAGTAGAAGAAACTAAATTTGTTTTATTTATTGCTTATAAGATTTGGTGTGACTATATTCAGGTCAGGACTCTTTGGAAATGAAGTGGCTAGGGTGCTTGGCGGTGGTCTTGTTCCAGGTTTGGCCAGTATTACTTGTTAAGGCTTCTACGTTGATAACTGTTTTAAGGTAGTGATTTGATGACTTGATCTTTTTGGATTTCTGAATCTTTATCACCTTGAAGTTATCAGTAGCAATGCAGCATTATATGCATAGATACTGTTGGTTTTAAGTGTTACTAATTATTTATGTTATGTGCTGTTTTTTTTTTTTTTTTTTGAATGGTAATTATGCATCTAGCGCATATTATTGATATCGAAATTTAAAACTTCATACAAAAATAAAGGAGGGCATACCCCCCATGTAAAACCAGACATAGAACCAGCCGCCCTTGCTATCGTGTGGGCAACCTGATTCGCTGATCTTCTAACATAAGAGTAGGAAACTCTTTCTAACTCTCCGAGAAGAGCCTTACAATCACTAATCAGAACAGAGAAATAAGAATT
>CATIWJ010111381.1:0-20764 GCA_949640765.1 Croton laevigatus
CTTAGCAGTTCCTTTGCCATTTCAAGGCCATTTAAACCCACTTCTTCAATTCTCTAAGCGTTTAGCCAATAAAGGACTAAAAGTCACACTTGTTTCCTTCATTCACCAGCACCCAACAAAGATCAAGTATGGGTGTCTCAATATGGAGTTCATTTCTGACGATGGAACTTCTAACGATGGTAATGAATTAGAAGACTACTTTGAGAACTTCAAGTCTATACTGTCAAAAAAATTGCCAGAAATCATCAGTAGATATGAAGAGTGTGGTTCCCCTGTAAGTTGTCTGATCTATGATGCTTTATTGCCATGGGGTTTTGATTTTGCAAGAGAGCATGGGCTGTTTGCTGCTCCATTTTTCACACAGCCTTGCGCTGTCAGTAATGTATATTACCAAGCTCATGATAGGAAGCTGATTCCTCCTGTTGAGAATGTTCCCGTTTCTTTAGAAGGGATGCCTTTGCTTGATCTTTATGACTTGCCTAGTTTCTTTTATGATTTGGAGAATTACCCTACTTGTTTAACCCTTTTGGCTAATCAGTTCTTGAGTGTTAGGAATGTTGATTGGGTATTTTTCAACAGTTTCGAAGAACTGGAAGATGAGGTATGTATTATTTCTACTATTATATAAAAATTATTTTTCTTATTTCATATATATATATATATATATATATATATATATATATATATATATAAAGTTATTTGGAAACTCTATCCAATGAATCAAAGTTGGAACCTTCAACCATGGGCGTGTGGTAGAGCTGTAGGGCTCTTCCTTCCTTAATCAAGATCAGGGGTGCGGTCCCCGCTTGGTTACGGAAAAAACGTTAAATCCCCTGCCCATCCCTCCTACCCTTTGAGGTGCTCATGAGCAAGCGAATTCAGATTATTTTGGACCGTTGGAACTTTCAATTACAAAAGAGTTCCTAGATTAGAAAGCTACTTTTAATTCTATGAGGGGGCGTTTGGTTCGCGCAGGGGAAACGGAATGGAATCAGAAAAGGGAAACAAGGAGAAAGGGAAACATGGAATCGGAATACCTTTCCCTGTTTGGTTATGATCCAGAAACGGAATGGTTTGCCTCCCGATTCCCTTTGTAACTGTTTGGTTTAAAGCAGAGAATCAAAATCAGAATTATTATTATTATTAGTTGTATTATTATTATTATTATTATTATTATTATTATTATTATTATGTATTTATTTATGTATTATTTATTATTATTATTAATTATTTTTTATTATTATTTATGTATTTATTATTATTATTATTTTTTTATTATTATTATTATTTATTATTAATAATATTTATCTTATTATTATTATTTATTTATTTATTTTTATTTATTATTATTAATTATTTATTATTATTATTTATGTATTTATTATTATTATTATTTATTATTATTATTTTTATTTATTATTAATAATATTTATTTATTTTTATTATTTATGTATTTATTATTATTATTATTTACTTTATTATTTATTTATTTATTATTATTATTATTTATTTTATTATTATTATTATTATTATTATTATTTTTGGTTGGAGAATGAGGAAGGAAAAGGGAATGGAAAACCCTTGGGGGGTTGGGGAATCAATTTGGGGAATTGGAAGGAAAGTCAAAACTAAAAACGGGTAAAAGGAATGATTAAAAATGCCAAACGTCCCTTAGTTTTTTAAACTTTGAAAATGTACTAATCCTTTATCTTATCTATATTATATATAACAATTATATAAAAAAATTGAAATCAAGTGAAAAGGGCTATGTAGGCAAAAATGGAATCAGAAGGCCAACAGACAAGAAGATTCCTTCAGCAAATAATGGATATGGCATAGGAGACAAACCAGTTCACTTGCCATTTCTCTTGCTTCCAATAATTCTCTGAGTATCAACATAATAATCTTTAGATTCCGACACGTTGATTGTGAAAAAAAGGTGTTGTTTTTTTAAATTAATATTTAACAAATATTTTAAGATTAGTTTTTTTTTAAAAATAAAAATTCAGTATATTATTTGGGTTGTTTCTTAACAAATATGTACGTCGAATGTAGGCATAATATAAGAGTCCATGGAAGCTATGACATTAACAAATAAATTCACCAAAATTTTGACTCCTTGCAAATTCCTTTTTTTTAACATTTTCAATACTATACCCAAAATATTTTTAACATATAAATTAGATCATTTGTAAAAAAAAAAAATAATTATGAAAAAAGTTCAATAAAATCATAAAAATATAATTTTTTTTAAAATTTACTGTTTATTATTAGTTTGTACTTATTTTCATTCTTTTTAGGACTAAGGTGTATCTTTTTTTAAAGTTAGAGAACCAAGATGAAAATGGTCATCTTCTTGTTCTTGACAGAAGAACCAACTTGTAAGTTGTAAATTTTCATCTAAAACTGAGAGACTAACGGAAAATTCGAAGAAAAATAGATATAAGGATATTAAAGTGTAGAATCTATGGATCTAAATGTGTATTACCATAAAACTTAGGGACCTGAGATTAATTCTTCTTTGTTTTTAATTTGTTTACAGGACATGAAGAACCAATTGGAGTTTATAAGGGAAAAAATAGATAAGTTCCATATAAAAGATGTTTTTAATATGGCTAAAATGGGTTTGTTTTACAAGTTATAAGCTGATCATTCTCTTACTACGAAGCAACTTAAAAGAAGAAAAAAAGGCAAAGAAAAGCTAACAGTTGTTATTTGTTGCAATGAGGATGACTCTAAAAAAATCTTTTTAAAAATTATTGAAAAATAGGCAATGCAACATTGCTTCAAAAATGTCAACATGAATAGCTTGAATTATCACTATTGTACCAACAAAAGAGCTTGGATGACAAGTGTGCTTTTTGATGAATATATTCGTTGGTTTGATAAAAAAAAAAAAGCATGGTAAAAGAATTTTGTTTATGGTAGATAATTGTCCAAAATATCCAAGAAATATTCAATGGTTACATAGTGTTGAGTTGTTCTTCTTGCCATCAAATATGATATAAAAAATTCAACCTTGTGATGCTAGAATAATAAGAGCTTTTAAGATGCACTATTGGAGGAAATTTTACCTTATAATTTTAAAAGGCTATGAGCTGGGCCAATCTGATACAGGTAAGATTAATATTTTGGATGCTATCAATCTTGCAATCTTGGCTTGGATAGTTAATGTTCAGCAAAATACAATAGCAAATTGTTTTCGACACTAAAAAATTCGCTAAAGGGCAAGGAATTTAGATGAACCCATATGTGAAAATGACATTCATAAACTTGAGCTCATGATTAATGATCCCAGTTATCACAATAAAATGGACATCAATAGCCTATTTGATCACTCGGATGAAAATGATACATGTTCAAAGGTCCAGATCATAGAAGAAATTATGGTTCTTATCCTTAAAAATAATGTTGATGTTGAAGTTAAAGACGATATAGTACTTTTGGAACCAGTTAAGTATAAGGAAGCACTTATCACGTCTAGAATTCATCACAATTTTTTGGTTTAGTTCGAGAATAAAATAGCAGAAATTTTGGATGCAATAAGAAAAGTTAGAGAAATGTTCAATTTATAGCAAAATATGAATGGCTCAATTCATATTTATACCTCTGAACTTTCACTTATTTTTTATATGGCACCCTAAACTGTATGAATGTCTTTCCACACATGTACTTTCATTTATTTTCTGAATGAAACTTTAAACGATACCAATGTCTTTTCATGCGTTTGTACTTTCATTTATTTCTCATATGACACCATGAACTTTGCGAATATCTTTTCAGTCACCTTCGTTTCAAATGTCTGATGATCAATTTTGTCTTTAAAACTATTACCATTCTCCTTAGAATGATTTTCAGAGTTATGAATTTGAGAAGAATAAGAAGAACAACTTTTGAAATTTGGAGGAAAATGAAATTGTTGCCTTTCTTAATAGTGTTTAATTTTCATTAAAAAAAACTTAAAAATCTAAAGTTATTAAACCACATCAAACGACTACCTCCAGATTCATGCTACGACATACGTTAATTGTTATCATGCGCATTTGTCCAGCTCAACAAAGTGTTTGTTTAACACAAAACAAAAAGGTTTAGGTCCATGAAAATACATTTGCGAAAATTCACGGTGCCATACAAAAATAACTGAAAGTTCAGAGGCATGAAAAGACATTCGCAAAATTTAAAGTGTCATACGAGAAATAAGTGAATATTTAAGGATATAAATATGTATTAGGCCAAATATGAATTCAAATTGGTCTTAATCACAACCAAATAAGATGTACATACTTTTAAGTATGTTTCATCACCAAACACACTTTAACTATATTTCATCACTAAATTTACAAAATCTATGTATGAATCGTACATATGCAAAGGCATAATCTTTCCCCAATTTTACCATGCTGTATTTGTCAGCATTAAACGAATAAGAGGTTGTGCCAATGGTATTTTATCAAGCAATTGGACAAATATTTCATTATCCTCACCAACTTAATATATCTCTCTATATTTTCTTTTTTTTTTTTAAAAAAAAAGAACATCCCTTTAATTTTTTCTATGCTGGCTACAAAAATAGAAAATGTATTGGTTTAATTAACCCATAAGTTTGTTTTTATTTGAAGTATTAATTAAGTTAGTTTATGCTTAATTTGTATTGATTCAACTTCTAGTTTGCTGTTTAAAAAAAAAACCCATGTGAAACACATAATTTTACGAGAGAGATATGTAATATAATATCTCAAATTTGGATTCCACATTTAACAATATACACAAAATGAACATACATACAATATAATGCTAAGATAAAGCCTTGGTATCTTGCTCTTGAATCTCATGAATCCCTTGTTGAAATGGACACAAAGGATTAGGAGAAACAGAAGAGGAAGAAGAAGAAAAATAAGAAACAGCAGAGCAAAAAGTAGCAGTAGAACAAGAAGAAGCTTCAATTTCTTCTGCTTCTGCTGCATTAATATTAATTTGAACAAGTAGATCAATAAATGCTTCAACTATAAACCCATGATTCTTCTTTCCATTAACCTTTAAATACCATCTTAATAACTCTTCTAAACACTCCCAATCTTTAAGTCCATGAGATTCCACCATCTCTTCCATTGATCTTCTAAAATCGACGTATGGATTATCAGACTCCAAAGCAATAACTACACTTTCCTTAAATGGCTTTGCTTCTTCCAGAATCGAATTTGTGTCACCACCAGGCTCAAAAAACAGCCTATCCGTCGCGGCCGTAACGCTACGAACAACCATTTCTAATGACTCGCCATCGAACTCGTCTGACTCAGTTGAGAAACTCGCTGTCTCTGAGGAATTTGTAAACCATGATTTGGGAGTTTCAACCCCATCAGTAGCAAAATTAGTAGAATCAAAGAAAACTGAGTTAACAGTCTTGAAAATGTCATCTCTGAAAGAATGAGTTTTTGGGTTGTTGCAGGATGGCCATTTTGTATCTTTTGTTCTGAAGATTGAAGGGATCTTCATTTTTTTGGTTTGATCTGGAAATGGAGATGGTCGGTATTTAGACAACTGTATTTAAGCAAGAGGTGAGAAAAGTGAGAAAGAAGATGGAAAGAAAATGGGAGAGGTAGGACCTGTCATGTGTCTATTAAATTTGTGGGTGTGCTGAATTCAATGTGTTATTTAATGTCTCCTAACTGCAACTGTTTCTTTCTTTTTTTAAATCAAGATTAAGATTCAAAAAAACAACACAACATGCATCTCAATATGTTTTAATGATTTTTTTGTTAGACGTTAACTAGCAATTAATATACAGTCAAAATTTTGAAAACAAAAGGGGCCATTTATTTCTCAATGTACTCACAAGTCTTAAGCTGCTGAATGTCTGGCTATTTTGATTTTTTGTCCGCAAAAGGTTCTTCACTAAACCAGGCAGGTAGGTGGAGACTTATTGAGAGAAAGAACCGTACATAATTAACATTTAACAACAATCTTAGAACTTTTAAAAAAAAAAATCTTAAGAAACTTCTTCAACTTTTTCTTTTCTATGATATAGGAACAAATCCAACCGAATTTTAACCTTATCAAACTCAATCTATAATTAGGCTCGAGTTCAATTGAGCCCAAGAATCGGATTCGAGTTTCATTTGAGTTAGGCTTTTTAAGAAATAGTAAAGTTCGAGCTTATCTTGAGTTCAACTAGATAAGCTTAAATGTATGGGTTTGAATTTGTGTTCAGGCTGAGTTTAGCATGTTTATTATTCAAGTTTAAAACCTCAACTCGAATTCAGATCTTTTATTTTTTAAGTTAAATTTTAATTTATTTTAATCGACTCAAACCTTGAATAGCACACGAGCGGCTCGGATTATTTACAGTCCTATTTAGATTTATGGTTGGATGTAATTATTACCTAGCTATATTTTAGGGACTAAAACAATTTGGTCTACAATTTTCCCCTTGGTTGAAATTGTTTGCACCGTAAATTTAAAAAAATAAAAATAATAATAATGAAGTTAATTTATTAGTTTAATTATTTAATTGGCTAATTCAAATATTAGTTAATTAAATTACATAATTTATTTTAAGTAATCAATTTAATTATTATTAATGGAAATTATCATTTTAAAATAAATTATAGATAATGTTAAAAATATAAAATCAATAGGAGCATGCCAAGTGGAACAATCAAATCGCTTCACTTGGTGGGCAAGCAGCTCCAAGCTCCTATAAATAGGCTATCCATCTTCAGTTGGAGGGAATAGAAAATCCAAGCTTCAAAGCTTTAGAAGAAAAATCAAGTTTTGAAGCTCTAGCAAATTAAAGACACAACCTCTCCTCAAAGCTCAAAGGCTCATTCAACAATCATCAACAAAGTTCGTCAAGATAATTCAAGAGCAATTCAACGACACTTCGATTATCATCAAAAGTTTTTCAATACAAATTTGAGTTCAAGTCATCGCAACGCTCAATTCGTGTTAAATATACAAATTAAGCTCTAAAGCTTGCCAATTTGAAGACATAAGCTTACCCCAAAGTTTAAAGCTTTGTTCAACGGTCGTCATCAAAAGTTCTTCACAAAGATTCAAAATTAAGTTTCTGCGACCCTCGTTTCACGTTCATGATACAAAGACAGAATTCAAGCTCAAAAGGCTGATCAAATCACACCCTCGAAGGCCTCTACCAAATCCAAAGATTGAAGGCTCTTCCAACTTCAAGTCAAGATTGATTTAAGAACAAGTTATTGACTCTTGAATCAGCTTCATCAAAGTTCATGATTCAAGCACAAGTCATCGATCCTTGAACCGGTTTCATCAAAGTTCGTGATTCAAGATCAAATTGTCAACCCTTAAATTGTCTTCAATGCATGTTCAACAATAATTCAAGATCAAGTATCTATTACACTTGAGTTATTTTTAAGACATTCTCCATCGATTCGAGATTTAGTCATCATAATCCTCGCTTCGTATTCATCTTAAAGAGAAGAATCAAAGAATTTTCTTTCTTTAAATTAGAAATAAACAAATAAAGATTGTAATTGATAGTTTATTTTTCTCTGTAATTTTGTTTTTTAGGAATATACAAATTTTCTTCAAAGAGATTTTTTGCACGCCTAGTAGGACAATCTCTACCTCTCATCCCACCTTTTTTGTAAGATTCAAGTTTCAACTCTAATTTAAATCAAATGGCACTAAGGAATATTGTTATCGCTTCAAAAACAGCATTAAAATCGACGCTTCCATTGCCACACCAAAAGCTACAAAAGGTACTTCCACTACTACTATGGACTTTGCAGAAGCCATTTCTATTGTTAATGCTCTATTCAAAATGAAGCCAATTGACGAGATTCATGTAAAAGCTATTTTTCCACAAAAACAAGTCTTTGACGCTTCACTAACTTTGGAAAATGATGCTTCTTGTGTGTCCATCATGATGACAAATGCAATATCAATTGAAGAACAACTTACTAGCTTAAAGCAATAATTGGTTGCTCAAAATGACATCGTTCATGAGAAAGTTTCTATAACAACCCTTAACCTTTACTACTTTCAGCTGAGCTAAGAGGGTTACTCTACATATGCAAACATAACTTGAATGATATCGAAACATATACTGAATAACAATTATCATTTTATTACAATATAATATACAAAGTATAAATCTTTACTAGAAACATTTACATTTCTTTATAATTACAGTACATACCATATTAAATACTGTTATACTCTCTACTATACTTCTTATTGCACACTTTAATTCTGCTCTCCTAATGATTCTTATCTATCAACCTTGTCTCCATAACCTAAAAGTTTAGAAAACTAAACTCGCTAAGCAATTGCTTAGTTGGTACTTTAGCTATGTTTTATAGTAAATGAAATATATTTCATTTAATTTCATGTAACATTTTAAAATTGTAATTCATAGTAAAACCATAAGGAATAGCACACATATATCTTTTAAATATAATTTAGATAATAATTATTTAGCTAAGCAATAGAGCATATGGTAATTTATGTTCAATTAGCGTTACTTTTACACTTTTAACTTAAGTTCAAATCATGTACACTTTAGGTTCACTTTCTTTTCCTTTCTCTTTCATTTTTATTACAATATAGATGACTTCTTTTCTTTCATATATGCTTTATTATTTGATCATCCTTAAATATTTGTTGTTGGCCCTATGGCAACTAAGAGATGGGTGAATTAGTTCGCTAATTAAAAAGTTTGAGTGCGGAATATAGTTGTTTATAAAGAATGATGAAAGATAAAGGTTGATTATAAACTGTGGAGGATGAACAAGAAGAATTATAATGGTTTATATTCAACTCAATCCTACATCCATTTCTCCAATTTTCTCAAGAATTGGGTTCCATAATTTAATCAAGAATACAATGAGGTTTTCGAAGCTAACTTCAAACTTAGTATTTTTTGGCTCACACTTAAATCCTGACAATTAAGTTTCTAGCTCACTCAAAATAATCAACAAGAATATTGAGTTTCCTAACTTACTTAACTAACTACAAATGATGATGTTAAGTTTATAGCATACTCAACTAACTATACAAAAAGATATTTGATTGAAAGAGTACACAATAAAAAGAAGGTTGTTTATAATAAAGCTCACATATCCATTGATATTTAGTAGTTGATCCAACCTTTAGAAGGCTATATGAGTGAGTATTTATACCCAACTTGAAGAATATAATCATTTCTTCTTATAATTGAAGTCTGCCTTGAAATTTGACTAAGTTGCGCACAAGACATGAGGGTAACGTGAGCGATCACTCACTGACACATCTCAACATATTTGTAATAGCTACTTGTTGGCTTCAACTTTGCATTAAATGAACTAGTTGCTAGAGTTGATCAAATTATTGTCACGTGTAAAATCTAGATGTAGTGTGCGAGATGTGGTCATTGAGATCTTCTACTACCAAGTCAGACAGTGTAGTATGCAAGATGAATTCTGCATTTGGGGCCTAGACTAAGTTGACACCCCTAGTGCACAAGATGTACAAGGCAGTGTGTGAGATAGAAATTCAATTTTATGTTGGACTGGCTTAGTGCTTGAGACTGAATCTTCCTTTGGGGCCTAGACTGATTTGATACCCTACCGCATGAGATATAAGCTGTCGCGTGCTTGACATTTATATTTCTTTGGAACTTCAATTCTTTGGCAAGTAAATTGTTCATCTTGCTTTATTTAAGTTCAAACTTGCCGGAATAACATTGAAATACTTAAAACATTATTAGTAAATCACAATATCAAGTAAGTTTATTAAATATTCAAAACCAAGGGATTTTGGCATTCCAAACACAACAATCTCCCCATTTTTTATTTTTTAACAAACTACTTAAGTTGTGATAAATAACATAATAGTGCAAAGTGTTTAAGCTAAATGCATGAATTGCTTTAGCTACCCCTCAGTTTATGCATATATGTGTAAGATTTGTTAAGAAATCAGGTAAGTATTTTAAAAGCAACAACTCATATGACTTTTTAAAGCAACAATTTTGAAAATAACAACTTATATGACTTTTAAAAGCTATATTTAAGAGTTGTTAAGAAATCGAGTAAATATTTTAAAAGAAAAACCTTATATAACTTTTAAAAGCAACATAATTATGTTTTAAAAGCAATAATTTCAATGACACACATGACAATGTAGCGTATGAGATGAATTTTGCCTTTGTGACCTGGATTGATTTGACACCCTTAGCATGCAAGACGTCCAGGGTAGTGCGAGCAACAAAATTTCAATTTTCTATTGACCGAATCCTCCTTTAGGGCCTGGACTGTTTTGGCACCTCTAATGTACAAGACATTGCCCATCGCGTGTGCGACCTTTTTGTTTCTTTACAACTTCAATTCTTTGCAAGTAAAAAGATTCATCTTGCTTTGGTTTAGTTTAGACTTGCTGGAACAATAATTAAACTCTTGAAACATCATTAGTAAATCACAAAATCAAGTAAGTTTATCAAATATTCAAAACCAAGAGATTTTGTCATTCCGAGCACAATATATTAAGCTACAACTTTCATGTTTTATACTTCTTGAAATTCATTTTCTATCTTGGTCTAAAAATAACTTAAGCTATTTTCTTATTCAATTTTTTAGATTTGTTTTACCACTTATATTCCAATTCTAATTCCTGAAATATAACATCTCCAAAGTCGGAAACCATGACTTCTTTTTCTATTACACACCTAAACTGGAATTCAGGATGCGACATATTCTCAAATCACCATGCTCACTAATAAATTAGAAAGCTTTTCTAAGAAGAGTCACATGATGGAATCTTTATCAACGAGGGTTTCACCACAAAAGCATCCAAATTGTTGCTGATGGTTTAGTTTCTATTGTTCAACTGTAGGAGCACACCAAAGAAGCCATTAAAAATCAATTAGAGAGAATTATACTACTATCTTACATATATTCTATCACATCGTATCTTCTAATATATGATAAAGACACAATAGTATAATTGAATTGCCAGCTAAAAATGGTAAGTCAAGTATTTAGAGTTGATGACAAGAGTTAGAGACTGTGCAAACAGAAGGGATAACAGTATCGAACCAATATCGTATAATTTTTAGACCAAGACAGAAAATGAATTTGAAAAGAAGTAAAACATAAAATTTGTATCTTAATATATTTAAAATACCCGTGAAGATTAGTTTTGACAAGTTCTGTAGGGAGTTATGCTTGTTCAAATAGAACCTGTACATAGGAGGGTTTTAGTCAAAACATGAGACTTTAACCCAGATTTCAGACCTTAAATGTTGTAAAAGTGAAAACATTAATATTTTTTTACTAATTATATTACGTTGTATTCTACTCTATTCACTATCTCTGTGCCCACTAATTTATTTCCGCATTCATATATACTTGTAACTAAATTAGCTCATGCGTTTATTTTCACTATTTTTGTAAATTAATCATTTATTTAATATTTTTATTGATCTTCTAAAATTATAAATCTTATGTAGCCTGTTTTATTAACTACAAACTCATTCTGATATTAAATTAACCTTCTAAAATAACAAATTATTTAATCTTCCTCAATAAATTTCAAGTATTATCTCTTTCAAGAAATCCTATTAACATAGCCATTTGTTTATTTAGTCTTGTAATTTTTATTCACTTTTAACACTAGTATTTATTATTTGTATCTCTCCTCTAATTAACTTATTTTTTGCGTCAACTAAATTTAATAATAATAATTTCTAACTAATTATTTGTGACACACCTCTAAATAATTAATCTAATTACTTTGTAATAAGTAACTAACCCAATTTCTGTTTAAACTTTAATACTCCTTATTAATCAATATTATTTAAATTAACACTTGAATTTAAATTTTACAGTGTATATTATTTTCCATATATAATATCTTTCTATATTTTCTTCTAAATTTTATTATCGAAACTTGTAATTAATATTGATTTTCCAACATATATCATTTATTTAAGCATACTAATATAATTTAATATTTATTAAATATTAAACACCTTTCTAATTCGATTATATTTTCAATTAAATAAATATTTAATGCCAACAAATATTTCAATTATGTCAATAGTATATTTTTCTAAATTAAGATGCTTTCATAATTAAATAATACCCTTAGCTAATTAATTTTTCTAAAATAAATTCAATTTGATGCTTAAATTTAATTTGAAGGATGTAAATGTAATAAATGATAAGTTCATAAGGCTTATCTAACGTTTTCAGGGGCTTATATGAAAATAAATCCAAGTTCTGGGCTAAAACGTTTTTTTTCCACCAAAACGTGCAACTAATACTACCGTTTTGCCCATAAGACACGTGCCCTAACTGCTGTAAAACGGCTCGTCGTTTTGAAGGCAACCAAACAACTTCTGTTGAGCACTGAACAATAGAGCCATACGGCATGTTGTTTTGATCACCATCTTCACCCGTTTCTCTGCAGAACGGGTTACGTGACCCGTGGATAACCCAAAACCCAACTATCATTTTCGGCCACCATAATTTTCATGCCATATTCTCTTTCTCTTGACCAGAGGAATCGGTTTGTGGACTTATCCCTGCCATTAGCTCCTTGGAAGACATTGATATTTCAATAAAAGATCCTGCCGACCAGTTAGCCACCCTCACAACTCAATCCGAACTCTCACTTTCGGCCCCTATGTACATCATTGCTGGTCTCTAATCTGATCACCAGACCAAAAGGAGTTAATCGGCAGTCTCGGTTGCTGATGACACGGTCTGGACAATAGTGGTGGTGCTGCGTTTATTTTCGGATCTTCCCTTCTTTCTTTCTATTTTTGATTTGTTTATATTAATTTCTCAATCTGAATTTGCATTCTGTTGTATTCTGCTTCTATGTCTCTCCGTTTCATTTTGTCCCTTCCTCCTTTAGTCTGTTTTATAGCTCACTAAATGAGTTTACAGACCTATTTATGTGTATAAATTTTGTTTTTCTTTTACTTTTTCTTGCTCTATCTATATCTCCCTATTATTATTATTATTTCCTTCCATCTGTTTTTTGCCTTCTTCATTTTATTATTTTTATTATTATTATTATTATTATTATTATTATTTTCAAAACATTACCCTCTTACCTTCAAATTAATGCTTATTTTCAATTTTACCCCTCATTTACATTTTAATTTTATTTCACCTACATTTAAATTCTAATTTGCATATATATGTTAATTTGCGATTATATTTTCCATTCTTGAAAACAGAAAGAATAATCATCTTAAAATTCAATTATTTATCAAACTTTATTTTACAATTGAATTCTCGACAAATCATGATTATAATTTTAACGTAATTCTTTTTTTTTTAATCTCTTTTATTAATTACTTTTATAGTCGGTAATAGAATACTTATTTTTAGATTTTTTATTCCTGATTTGAATTCGAATCTATCATAAACTATTTTACCTTTATATTTAGTTCAAATTTACTAACTTTCTATTTGAATAACTTGTTGATACTTAAATATTTTAATTTATGTATCTGATTGTTCTTATAAAATTGCCATCTATTTTAATAAAACTTACTCTTTTATTATTTCGATTAATGTCACTGTTTATTATTTAATCTTTACAACATTGATCGAATAATATTTTCTTCTCGTATGTCTCAATTCTGTTTAAAATTAATTAGACAATTATTATCTTGTTTCTTTTCTACTTATATGATGTTTATGATCTGTTTTCAACACATCTATTTCTTAATTATTTAACCATCTATTAAAAGTCTATTTCTTAATTATTTAATCATTTGTTTCTTATAAACTTTCACTTCTCGACAACTATTCAAATATATTAATTAAACATATTTCCTTGTATTTAACTTCCATTAAATAAATACTAACTTATTTATTTCCTGTTTACAATATATTTCTAATCTGTTTATAAACATAGTTCTTATTTCATTTTCCTTTTAAAACATGTTTAATATTAGTTTACAATATATTTACTATGTTTAAGATTTGTTTCCTTTTCTTTTATAAAACATTTGCTTTTCTTAGGTTTTCTATTAATAATCCATTATACTTTTCCACACTTGAATTACTCTGTATTTCTAATTTTATGAATTTCAGAACGTGATATAATCCATAAATATTAGAATTTACAACTTGATCCTTTTTCTCATTTATACTGTTCTCAAAATTACAAAATAGCCTGTGACAATATTATTGTGCAAGGGATGCAAATAATTCTCTTTGTTTTGTGTTTTATTCTAACATAATTATTTCTAAAGTCTACTAATACATTTCCAAGTTTTTTTTTTTTTTTTTTTGTTGCACTAGCAAGTGTAAAGACCATACTTAAGAAATCTAAGTAAAGTTTGCTTAAGAAATTGAACTACTAAAAATTTACAAGTGTCTCTCGTGCTACCCTATTCTCTCTCGCACTACGTCCTCATCTCTTGTAGTACATCGCAATGTCTAGTAAGCTACAGTGCCAAAACAGTCCCGAGAGCAAAGAGGACTTTTGTCTCACACGCTTCCCTTTTGTCTTGCGTGCTACATACTCCAACGGCTAGTAATAGCTGTGGGGTTAGTCTCTATAAACCTGGTTAACCCTAAATGTACTTCAGGTCAATCTTGGGTTGATTCGCCTTTCATTGGTGAAGAAAAGTCACCTTTCGCCGTCGATTTACTTTTTTGACTTTTCCAACTAAATATGATGGGTTACAAGAATGTAAGACCATATTTTGAATCTATGAGTAGAAAGTTTCCGGATGACATGCAATTCTTTAGATTTCATCACTGTTGAAATTTTCAAGTGATCGGCGGCTAGGATTTCTATGTGATGGAGAAGACGAAGTTGAAAGTAAACTTAAGTAACAATAAATAAAAATCAATAAACACTATCAATAAAAGTTTTTAATAAACTTCAATAACAATCAGTAACAACATGTACCAATCAATAAATGTCAATAAAAATTTCTAATAAAATTTAATAACAAAAAGTAGCAATCATAACAATCAATAAAAATTTGTGATAAAACTCTGAATAAAAAAAATTCAATAAACATCAATAACAATTAGTAACAATAAGTAACTGACAATAAAAATTTCCATCAAACTTCAATAACAATAAGTAACAATCAATAATAATTTGCAAAGAAACTGAATACTAATCATTAAAAAAATTCAATAAACTTCAATAACAATCAATTATAAATAACAGTAAAAATTGTCAATACAAATTACCAATAAACTTAAATAACAATCAATAAAAATTTACAATTAAATAAAAATCAATTCAAATCAATGGAAAAAATCAATAAATTCACTAACAAATCAATAACAATCAGTAACAATCAATAATTATCAATAAAAATTTCAATAAACTTCAATTACAATTAATAAAAATTAGTAAAATAAAACTCAATACAAATGAATAAAGAATGCAATAACAAAAAAAAGTCAATAAATATCAATAAAATGCAATCAATAAACATAAATGCAATTAATTAAATATAAAAAAAAAATCAATAAAGGTCAAATAAAAATCATAGTCTAAAACATGTCATGTCATCTTCATCTTCTCAATCGCTTAAATCTTAGCCATCATCAGTCAACAAAAATTTTAAATGATAATGAAACATCGCAAATTATATATCATCAAAAAACATTCGATTCATACATTCTAAAAATGATTTTACTTCATTTTGACTCCGCAATATACAGCCAAAAAATTGAAAAAATAGTTGAATGGCGGTGAAAGGCGACTTTTCTCGGCTAACAAGTAGCGGTAAGTTAGTTACCAAAATGATCACCGTAGCTTGGGTTTTTCGTCTGGTATTCTCAAATAGAAATTTCATTACCGGAAACACAATAAATTGGTGGCTGAAATAATTCAGGTCCCAATTTACCCGAAATCTGATACAACAATATCTCACCATTACCACTGCCATTTGTTGGAGCTCTGGTACCAGTTATGGTCACTGTTGCCTAGGTTGGCGACTAGCAACTCCGGTTGGCCATTCTAGATGGTGAATAGTGGCAAATGGCAATCATTGAAGGACTTGCAGCAAACCTCTATTTCACGATCTGTTTTTTCATTTTTTTTATTTTCATAATTTTCATTTTTGATAAATAATAATAAAAATAAAAAAGAAATCTAAGAGTATAATAAGTGTAAAAGCACCAAAAAAGTGCTACTTTAATTTTAATAGTTATGTGCTAATTTTTTAAATGAAAGTTATAAAGTGTGCTATATTTTATAAATTTCTATAAAATTTGACCACACACAATTCACTTTGACAACACCAATGTCTAGCCACCATCTCACCAGAGAAACCCTTACCGGCCTTCGGAGGTCCAAAAACATGCAGCGTCGATCTTCCTACGACCACCATCGTGAGTTCACGACAAGAAAAAAGCAAGCAACCAAAAAAAAGAAGTACAAATGGAAGCAAATCAAAAATGAAAGAAAGCAATCCCATACCGACATCCACACGAAAATGAAAAAAAGCAAATCAGAAAAGAAGGAAAGAAAATCGATGAAAACTAAAAGGAGACTTACTATTTGGTCTTTGGCTAGAGGTATAAGATGTAGTTGTATCCAAAACAAATTATAGTTTGATTCTTGGCTTGAGGTAGAAGATGCAATTAATCTGAAAAATTATAATTTGGTACAATCATCATTAAGAATTTTGCTATCTAATAGTTTAACAAACGTGTTGTAAGTTTTAATAACCAACATTTTGATTTATTAAAAGTTTTTTACCGATTTCATAAACGTGCTGTAAACTTAATATATGTTGGCAAGTCAAAAATTGATTAATTAACAATTTCATCTGTTTATTGTAAACTTGTTGTAAACTGAGTATACATTAAGGTGTGTATGATAGACGTGGGGCGGATTTGATTGTTGAAGATGGATTTGCACGAACAGTGCTTGGTGCTAGACATTGTTCATCTCAGGGCAACTAATCTTTGGTAAATTCAAGAATATTTGTTGAACATTAAATCCAGATCTAGAGCTTCAAATTTCATTTTTTCTGTTTAGATTTGGATTTTATATGCAATTTGTTGTAATTTTATAGTTTATGCATGATAAATCAAGCTCTATGTGTACCCCAATTTGCATCAAGGGAAATCAAAATATCTCTGTTAAAAAAAAAAAAAAAAAAACAAATCATGTTTTACAAATTTTTGGGAACATTAAAAAAAAATCCCTTTTAGTTTGGACAAATAGATGCCAAAATTACGTGAAACCAAGCTGCCAATTTCATTTTTTTTTAAAGATAAATATAAACTCATGTATTCGGATATGGAGAGGAAATTCGTACTCTGTCTGCTTAGACACAAGGATAGGTTGTTTACCAACTCTACTGGCGTAACAATCGCCAATGTGCCAATTGGTAAGATGATTTCTTATCTTCAAATAGTTATTTTTTTTAAGGTTGATTGATTTCTCTAAAATCAATATTGCGTAGCTGACACAGAAAAGATAAATGGCGTAATTTGTGCCACGTCATTGGATTTTGAGATACATTTTTTTTCCAAGTATCAGAAAATCCTTTAAATATGTCTCTTTGGAGATTGTTTGTATCAGATAATTGTGATTTTGCGTTTGGAGTCTGTTTAGATTGAGTTATCGAAAACATGAAAGATCAATCAGGAACTTCAGTCTCTGATCGTATAATTCCTCATATTCTAAACTTGTCAGTTTCCTTCTTTCTCTTATTATTACTCTTTTTTTTTTTTTTTTTAAATTCAGTAAAGATTGAAATTGTTATAAATGGTGATTGATTGCTATAGATATGCATCTTGTGCCACTGCTCGTGACTTTGAAATCTATGCTCCTGATGCTACCTTTGAAGATCCTCTGATGCGAGCTCATGGGTATCAATAATTTTTTGTTCATTAATTGATTTTGATTTTGTACTAAAATTCTGAATTTCATTTCATTTCCTAAAGGGTGAAACAGATAAAATCAGCATTCTACTCACTTCCAAAGGTAAACATTCAATAGAGTTCATATTTCAGTAATGAAATCTTAGTGCTGCTTAATCATTAAATACCCATATATATTCAGGTCTTCAGTGAATCGAAAATCACTGAATATGACATCAAGGAAAATCAAATTGCACCTGGAAAGCAAGAAGTATGTAAATTTTTTTTTGGATTTTCCCTTTTGAAATGTCTCAGATGTTTGAATATATAGATATGTATTTTGTTTTAGATATTACTTGACAACAAGCAAAGATACATGTTTTTGGGTAAAAGGATAGATATGGAGACGCTCATCAAATTGACCGTTGAAGATGGGAAAGTGGTTCGCCATGAAGATTGGTATATATTTTGAACTAGTACTAATTAACACCCACTTCAATTTCATATTTTTAAACTAAGAATCTGGAAATTGATTATTCATGCTTGTTCAATTGTCGTTTTTAGCGTTTGAATTCATTTTTCTTTGTGTTGATCAGGTGGGATAAGAAACCAATTGCAAATAGAGAAACAAGTAAATTGGCAGCAATTGGGTACTGTCAGGAAACGATCCGTAGGGGATTGATGCTGGTAACGCATGCTATGATGAGGTTTGGGAAGGATCCCGACACTTGACTGCTTCTATAAAACAGCGGCTACAAGTCTTTTTCGAGACTTCTCCCCCTTTTTTTCATAAAGGGGATCATTTATACATAATTTCGATATCAAATATAGTAAATTATAGTTTTCAAATTTTAACTTTGTATTACATTTTAGATACGATTGCGCATTCAACAGTATAAATTTTCTCTGTCTTATTTATAATATAATGCAAAAATTTAAGAACTACCACTCACTGTATTTGATTTTAGAACTTTATATTGACAATTCATGTAATTATTTTCAAAAAAATACGAAAAACAAAAAAAGCAAAAGTCTTTAAGTCTCTCTTTGAGAGTTTTGGCCTTACCATTTATAAAACACTTTTAAAAGTAAAAAAAAAAATTCTGATTTTTAATTTTAATAGTGCTTAAAAGCTGTTCAGGAGCAATTCCAAGTACTCACTTATCCTTTTTACTTTCATATAAGCTTCCTAGACTTCTTAATGAATTCATGTTACAAGCTATATTTCTTCGTGTCGTCATAATACATTGAAAATATTTTAAATTAAAAGTGAATTAGTGTTCCTACTCTGAATTTATTTTTTTTTTCCTATGCATTAGTATTTTTATGAGTTATGGTAAATTTTATTTTAAGCTTACGAAAGTGCAACAAGAGTAAATGTCTATGTCTTATGATTAGGGTTATATCACATGCAAATAATAATGAATGCAATTAATTAGAGCAGTGGTTTGAATGGTGGTGGTGCCTTAATAAGTTTTAATTTGAAATTTGAAAATTTGTTTATGATTTGAATTTGCAATTAATAATGAATTCAATTATAATAGTTTGACCAAATCACATTTCAAATTGATCGTAATCTCCTTCGGCAGAATATTGTATCTTTGGGAAAAAGGAAAAAAAAGAGTTATATCACACAACACTTTTTTGAACAGATTTTATGTTATCCAATCCCGTCTAACATAGTGAATAGGATAGTGTATAGTACCTTGTTTCGCTATTTTCATTCCCATTCGGTCTTCCAATGGATCTTGTATAATATTGTGCAGATAATATAACTTTTCTTTTAAATTTGGTTAACATTTTGATTTATTATTTACTAATTTGTTTCATAGAGTGCTTGCTAGAGTTATTAAGAGTACTTAAAATTAGCAAGTTATAAATTAAATGGATATATAAACTTGTTACAGAGATTGAAAAATTTAAAGAAATCAATACATTTCTATCGTCCTTTGCCGTCATCCGAAAAATAAATCCAGATATATCAATAACTTTTATTAACTCTGTTTAAAGTGATTTTACATTTACCTAATAATTTGTAACCTTAGAAATCATTGGTGAGGGGTTTTACGTGAATATAACCCAATAACCCGAAGTTTGAATGAGCGTACATGTGTCTACAATGGTTGTACTTTAACATAAGGAATTCTAGTGCACACGTTTAAGTCGTCTCCAGCAAAAAGATTAGTTGCTTTCAACAAAAAAAAAAAAAAGTATAAAAAAAATAATAAGGTTTAAATTTAGTATATAAATTTATTGCTTAGAATATATTTTAAAAAATTAAGTTTAGAATAAATTAATAAATATATTGATTATATGTTTATATTCTGGATTCGAAATATAAATAGAAAGAATTGAAAAACCACCAAAGTTTGTAGACAAGCAAAAAGTCACATCAAAATAGAAGTTTATAACAAGTTTAGCTCTAGTTTATAATTCTATCATGGGAGATTTATAATTTGCTCCCTGAAGTTTGTATTAACTTATGAAAAGGTCCGTGTGTTTTTAAAATCTACAAAAAGGTTCCTAACCTTTCCATCTGTTATATATTCGAGTCCTTTTGTTAATTTTTTCCTTTAATTTGGTTAAAAAATTTTCAATTCGCTCCTCTAACTTATGAAAAATATGTAATTTAATCCTAATTCTATTTAATTTTTTAAAAAAATTTTATTTTATTTATTTTAATCATATTTAATTAATTTTAATACTTTAAATACAACTTTTAAATAAAATATAATATATTTATTTTTAATTTTACAAAATTTAATTTATAAATAATTTAATTTATTAAATAAAAATTAATTTTAATCCCAATTGCTCTTTTACCCTTAGGCAAGTCAACTAGGGTCCAAGTATGATTAGATTCAAGAGCATCTAGCTCTTTTTGCATAGCTAACACCCAATTTTTGTCATCTTTAGCATGGAAATATGAAGTAGGTTCATGTATCTTT
>CATIWJ010111496.1:0-10714 GCA_949640765.1 Croton laevigatus
CATACTGAAAAAACATACCTCTAATACAATAATATAAGTGGGCAACGATTGATTATTTTTTGATCCATTAATTCTTAGAATAATGCTTGTCCTTGCAATTTTTTTTTCAAACTAAGATATTCTATTAGAAGGGGAGTCTTACTGCTGTTAGCTTTTTGGAGAGCTTGGAGAGATAACATTAACTTTAAAGAGAAAACATAAACCAGAAAATGAAACTATAAAACAGAACATGAAGAACTATATTAAAGAACAAACATTATCTTCCTTTTCTTTCCATTTTAGAGAACATAGGCCTTTCTCTCAAGCTCTCACACCCATATCATCAACACAATACACATATTTAAAGACAAAAATAGAATTCTCTAGAATGAAGAACACTCTACAGACTCACATGACTATTACATGTTAAAATATAAAATATTAAAAATATCATCACAACCAACACACCCCCTTGATGATATTTTTGATAAATCCATTGAAACCATTTTCTTTAACGACATCAACTTCTCCTTCTGCAGCAACTTTTCTTTATTTTATTGAAAATTTTCAAATATAGCTTTTGCAAAATCTTCCTGTAGTACATAAACATCACAACAGGTTCTTCATAATTTTTTTTACAAGATAGCAGCTCCCCCTTTTACCAAACATCAACTTCTTCGTAAACATTCATGTGTAAAAATTAACATGGCTCTTGCAAGAATTAAAAAAAAACATCAACGTTCAGTAGTTTCAAAACTTGCTTAAGTCCCTTACATGAAATTTTTGCAATTTAGAAACTTGCTAAGGTCTCTACCATCACATTTAAGCAGTTTATGGACATGCCAAGGTCCCTAACATGAAGTTACAGCAGTTTAGGGACATGCTTGGGTCTCTAACATGAAATTTTAGTTTTGAGCAGTAAATGATATGCCGGTCTGGAACATCAGTTTTTTTTTTTTTCAAGTTTCAAGAACATGAATCACTTCAAGTAAGAGCAACGACAACCATTTATATTAAATTTGAGGAGCTTAACCATGAAACATGAAAACAGAAGAAACCATAATTTTTTCAAAAAATCCGAAAAACAGGGGTTGTTGAAAACATAACCATTGTATAAACATTCCACGTTAGTTTTAGTTTAAAAACATTGACAATAATTCATAAAAATATAAAAAAGAGACAAACCATCAAGAGAGAAAGAACTAAACATTAAACATACATAAACATTACTTTAAAAAACGTAAAACAGAGGTTTAAAGAAAAAACCATAACATGAAAATTCCTTTGGTTTTAGTTTCAAACATAAAACAGAGGATCATAGAACATAAACCATAATTAGTTTGAAAACATAAGAACATCACATCCGTAAAATATATTTGATCAAACATAGAAAAACATAGGAAACAGAGTTTTAAAATCATAGCAGCAAAAACATGATATAAGTGAGAACCTTACATATATGGCGTGCAAAAAGAATCCACAAGCCGTAAGACCATCTGCGGCTCTGATACCATGTTAGTTTTGAGAGAGCTTGAAGAAAACATAAAAACCAGATATTGAAATGAAAAACAGAGACTAGCGAGAAGAGTAACTATTTCAATAAAAACAGAATTTTTTCTTCTTTTTCTTCTTCATTTTCAAATTACACAGAAATATTAAACTCTCTCTCTCATTCACTCACACATGCACTAGCATAAATATTTATAGAGAAAAGAGAGTTCTAGAGAGATTAGATAAGCTATCCATTCTCTAGAACTTTCACGCATATATGTTAGTAAAAAATATCAGCACACATCTTCCAACACTCCCCCTTAATGAAGTTTTTTCTGAACATCAAATCTCCATTGTTGTATTATTGGAAGCTTCATGCGTGACAACAACACAGTAGCTCCTTCATTTTTCTTCAAAAACAGAGCATGGCTCCTCTTCCATAAATCGAGACTTTTTTTTTTAAAAGCTCTTGCAACGTATATTTCCGCAGTTTAAGGACTTGCTTGGTCCCTCAAGCATGGTTTTTTACATTTTACGGACTTGTCGGTCCTATACGAAATTTAATTTTGCAGTTTTTGAAGACTTACGGGTCTATGTTTTCAAAAGTTTGCAGTTTTACGATATGCTGGTCCACCACACAGTTTTAGGACTTGTTTGGTCCCTCAACAAATTTTAGCAGTTTAGAGACGTGCCTAGGTCTCTTCATCACATTTCAACAGTTTATAGGCGTGCTTAGGTCCCTTACACCCAGTTTCAACAGTTTAGAGACTTGTTTAGGTCTCTTCCATAACATTTCAGCAGTTTATGGACATGCATTGGTCCCTTTCATCATATTTCAGTTTAACGACATGCGGTCGATCAAAGAGCAAGAGCAACAAAATTTGAGGAGCTGAAAATTTTAAAGTCATGAAAAACAAGGAAAACAAACTTTTGAGTGTTGGACGTAGTAACTCATTTCAGAAACAGAGCATGAGCTTCAACATTTGAGCTGGAAATAAACAATAATACCAGCAAAACATAGCAGCTAAAAGAACTAACAAACCCTCAAGAAATCCGAAAAACAGACGATTTACTCTAGGTGGTTGAGAGCTGCCACAAAACAAACATTTTTTTTTTCAAAAACAGATTTTTCATCAACTGCAGGTTCCTCAAAGATCATTGGGGCTTTGATACCATGTTAACTTTTTGGAGAGCTTGGAGAGAAAACATTAACTTTAAAGAGAAAACATAAACCAGAAAATTAAACCATAAAACAGAACATGAAGAACTATATTAAAGAACATACATTATCTTCCTTTTTTTTTTTCCATTTTACAGAACATAGGCCTTTCTCTCAAGCTCTCACACCCATATCATCAACACAACACACATATTTAAAGACAAAACTAGAATTCTCTAGAATGAAGAACACTCTAGAGACTCACATGACTATCACATGTTAAAATATAGAGCAAGGCTACATCTCTCGCCTCTCGAATTCGAGATACACAGAAACACGTTAACGTGTTTTAAATCACGTTAACGTGATTCTGTATATCTCGAATTCGAGAGGCGAGAGGAAAAGCTTTATTCTAAAATATAATATATTAAAAATATCATCACAACCAATAAGCGCAATAGTAAAATTGTCGCCATGTGACCAAAATGTCATAGGTTCGAGTTGTGGAATTAGCCTCTTGCAATAAATATAAGGTAAGACTGCCTGCCACCTACATTACACTTTCGGGTGTGCGGCACTTCTCCGGATCTGAGTAAATACGGGATGCCTTCATGCATCTACTGCCTTTTTTTTTTTTGAAAAAAAGATATCATATTAATAAAATCATAAATTACAAATGAGTCTTAGTTGAGCATTTCTATCAGTAAGAAAGGAACTGTCTAATCCCTTCCTAGCCAAAAAACTATTACAATTTGTATTTATGTAACTTAAAAAGACAACCCCTATTTCTTGCCACATAACTCTAATATCTCTTACAATAGCATCAATTCTCCATGGAATATCCATATTGCCAATCAACCACTCCCTTTGCATCACTCTCAATCAAGCAGCTCCTCCAAGTGTTCTTAACACAAAACTCCACTGCCAATTGAATTGCTAAATGGATTCAACAAATTCTCAACTCTTGTGATTAACCAATCAAGCACTTTTCCTTAAGACACAACAGCAACCACTCCTCATTGATATTGACAAATCCCAACTGTGGTGGTATGAAGAAGCTGCCATTTTCTTTTGCACAACACCATCATATACTGATAAAACCAAAGCTGCCTGTTTGAAATCAAAATCATATTGCTTCACTTTTTGAACAACCACCTCAGGGATGGTAGAAATAGAATTAAAAATAGCATTATTTCTCACTTTCCATATTTGCCAACAAACAAATCAACATTACCATCATTATGCTCTGAGACTAGTAATTACATTTCTCCACCTTTCTCAGATAGAAACTCCTTGAATATTCCTCGATTGACGTGTCAAAACCACTAAAAATAAAAACTTGCTCTTACTAACAAGACAAAATCTACAAATAGGATGAGAATGGTCGAACAAAAAAACTTGTCCAAGACTAATCAGAATTGAAATAGTAAAAAAAAAAAGTGAGAAAAGGGGAATTTCTGAAGTTTGAATATTAAAAACGAAATTAAAACAGCAAAATAAATTAAAATTCAAAATCAATAGGAAACAAACTCCGCTAAAGGTAATTCATGGTATGAATTTCACATGGATTGATCATTAATTCTAAGATAACTCTTTAATTTAAGATTGCAGACAAGTTATAACCAAAGGGAATATCCCATAACCAATATTCCTTATTATTAGATTATTAGGATACTATTTAATTATAATCCATAACTAACAAACAACCCTAAGTGCAATGAAGGATTTAATTTTTTATAATCAAGAAAGATTATGAGAATTCATTTAAATTAGATTATGTCTGCACTTAATATAACCCAAAAACCTGGTCACAATCAAGTTATATCAATTGCTACTTGTATCAATTCGACTAAATAATTACGAATTTAGCCTAGTTTATTAGCTATGTAAATTCCTATTAATTAAATAATGGGCCCTATTTGATCAAATAACAGAAAATCACCAAATATATATTTTCCTAATAAGCCACAAAAAAAAAAAAAAAAAAAACATAAATGCAATGTAAATTAAAGAGTAAGTACATCACGTTAAAATTTCACAATCATGAATGACTTTAACCTTGAATTATCTTTGACTGAAAAAGGGAAGTTAGCCACGAACGGCTATGGAAAAATACGCAAAAATTCTGGAAATAAAACCTCAAACGTAATAGCTTGATGTGTGTGAGAATGCCCTCCTAAAAACCTAAATTATACGTATATACTAATAAAAACTAGGGCCCACATTAATATAACAAAATTGACCATTAAAATAGTGTTCAAGTATCCTTACTAAACTATTAATTAAGCTTAATTTGATAGTTAAAGTTGTGGCCCAACGATCTAGATAATTTCAGTCCGTAATAGCTACTCCACTCATTAGTCTTGCCCAGGGGTAACTCTATAAAAAACGTTCAAAAAAACGCCAGCAGCGGTTCCTTTGATCAAAACTCTTTAAATATGCTCAAAATACTTCCTTTTTATCACATCTAGCAATCTCTAACTAAAATATATAAAAGCAAATAACATCATAAATAAGTCACCAAATAAGCACATCAATTAGGGGCTAAAACATGTTAGTTTTATGCACTAATACAGATCTTAACTACTAAATGCACAATCAAAGAAAAGGCAAGTCTTAGTTTCCTTGTCCCCACAGAAAATACAAGCATTAACAGCCTCTTAATGAGATGAACACCCTTATTAAATAAACGCCAAAGGAAGGCTTGAATTTTCCTCCAATCTCCAAATTCGCTTCCAGTTAAATTGACACATTGACACTGGCTCTCAGGGGAATGAGGTAAATTTAAAAATTGACAAGCCTCTCTATACCCAAACTTGACATTGTAAAGCCCATTATTAGAGAAGTGCCATACCCATTGATCATCTCTAACCACTCTAGGTAAAGGAGAAGCTAATATAGCAGATTGGAGAAAAATTATTTAAAATCAATTCCTTTTTCCAACATCTTCTATCATGATCAATTAGTTCATTGACCCAATGGATAGTTGAATCTCTCTGTTCTTTCTATAATCAGCAGTAAAAGGAAAAGCAGCTTTTGGAATCCACAGCTCCTCAGACACATCTACTATCGTTTATCTGCCATCTAATCCCCCTTTGCAAAACATCCCTTCCCTTGAGTATACTTCTCCATCCCCAAGATGGTTTTGATGATAGGGGTGTTTCTAGAAAAGATGTTTGTAGAAAATATCTTCCTTTAAAAACTCTTGCTAGCAAGGAATCACTATATTAGACATTATTCTCCACCCTTGCTTAGCAAATAAGGCAATATTCATATTGTCCTTACATTTTTCAACTGTGTACAAAAGTAATGGTTAGACAAAAAAAACATTGTTGTCAACCAAAAAGTCTATAGATGTCGCAACCGTACAAAGTCGTTTATAACACTCCTTCACTCACACCATTGGAACATTTATGGAGGAAAGAAAAATGTGACAATAAAATTGTTCTATGATGAAAAGCTTATTATGGATGACAAAAGCTTGTAAAAAGATCAAACTCTTCATCGACTCAAGCTTTGAATTTCTAACTTTTTTTTCCTTCTTGGTAGGGTTACAAATGATAGGGATGACAGATATAATTATGTATGCATCTCAATTAATTGTTGAAATTTCACTTTTTACAGTTATGAAAATCGTTGAATTAATTAATTAATTAATGAAAAAATATATCTAAATCACTCTCACCTTCCGTTTAATCTGATATAGAATCCATCATTGTTACAATAACCAAATCCTCGTCAATATTCATCCTCGAACAAAATAATGCTAATGCTTATATATATAGTAGCTAATTTATCATTTGCATAACATAAAATAATATTTTGTTTAAAAAAACATAAAATAATATAATAATAGAATGATAATGAAATTAAATTAAATAATAAAAATTTTATTAAAAAAACAAAAGGTAATACACTAATCCATACTTTGAAAAGATCAAAATGCAAGAAACATTTTATCTCCTCAAGAATAATATACTCCACATATTTATTTATTTTATGCATTTATTGTCTTTTCGCGGAGAAAAAGAAAAGACAAAACTCAAAAAAAATTATTTACTTGATATATGGAATAACTCCATACATCGGATTAACGTAATTATTATAGAATAATTACGTATTGGTTATTACGAACATAAAGACGAGATAATTTATAGTAATTTCCTTTTTCTAGATCGACATTTCTCAGCTTCCTCGCAGCCTCTCGTTATTGGGTTGGCTTGCTCCTCCTTGCAGGGATGAGTAGGGCCACATTTAGGACCTTTATCTTCATCCAAAGCTCCATAACTAATTCCGTTAGCATTTGCATTTCCTGCCAGGAACATGCATATCATCATACCCAAATAAAACATTGCCAACTTTTTGGAGATTGCCATTGTTAATGCAGTACTTAATTGTGATATTATAGTATATATATATAGTTGTTTTGATTGATTGAATTGATAATGATATTGCTTGAATACAGTGAAATTTATATAAGACTATATTACTATAACAAGGAAGTAAACGATTTCCGCAATGTAAGTTCCTTCTTTGAGAAAAAATTAGTGAAGATTTGCAATTTTTAGTTGATTTCATGTGGAGTAAAAATGTTCAAATAAATTGTTATTTGTGCTTAATTTTAGGTTTATTATTAGCCGTAGATGTATTTTTAGGTTAATTATTAGTCTTTTGTGGTGTTTTGAAGTAAATTCTTACACGTTTTAGATGCTATAATAAATTAATAAATCAAGGGTGAAGTTTAGATCCTAATTTATTATTGCGGAATAAATTCGGGAACGATGAGTGAAAATTACCCTATTTTATGTGGTACATATATGATTCCCTCGTATATATGTAAACCATTTTTTTTCCTCTTACATTCTCATCTCTGATGATTTTATCAACATTTTAAAGTATCTTTTAGGGTATTGATTTATTAAATTTTAATAGCTGGTTTTTGTAGTATTCATTAAAATAAGGGTAAAATTTAATTGTGGGGTGAGGCTATTTGAGACTAAGACCCCATTGAATATTTTCATAACCTTTATTCACAAGCAAGCAGCAATTAGAAAAAAAAAATGATTTAACTAATGTATTTTAATCACTAAATATGGAACAAAAAAGATTTGGTATTCATATTACTGACATAATTTAACTAAGTAGACTTCAAAAGTTATTGTTTTTACATAAATTATTAACATTTAAAATAAAATATTAAACTTTTAACTTTTAATGGTTCGTGAACATATGGTAGGAAAACTAACAACTATTTAAATATTGTAGCTCAAGAATAACTACCGACACCGTAAAAAATGTCCAAGAAAATTTCAGCAGCAGTTCATTTGGTTAAAAAAACTTCTTAAATATATTCAAAATGCTTCATTTTCATCACATCTAACAATTCCTAGCCAAAATATATAAAAGCAAGTAAAAGCTCACATTTGAGTATAATAAATCACTAAATATGCATATAAATTAGGGACTAAAACATACTAGATTTATACACTAGCTCCGATCTTAACTACTAAATGCACAATAAAAAAAAAAGGTGAGTCTCAATTTTCTCATCCCCACAGAAAATACAAGCATTAACAGCCTCTTAATGAGATGAACACCCTTATTAAATAAACACCAAAGCAAGGCTTGGATTTTCCTCCAATCTCCAAATTTGCTTCCAGTTAAATTGAGACTTCCTCTCAGAAGAATGACGTAAATATAAAAATTTACAAGCCTCTCTATACCCAAACTTGACATTGTAAAGCCCATAATTAGAGAAGTGCCATACCCATTTATCATCTCTAACCGCTCTAGGTAAAGGAGAAGCTAATATAGCAGATTGGAAATTATTTATAATCAATTCCTTTTTCCAACATCTTCTATTATGATCAATTAGTTGATTGACCTGATGGATAGTTGAATCTCTCTGTTCCTTCTATAATCAGCAGTAAAAGGAAAAGCAGATTTTGGAATCCACGGGTCTTCAAATATATCTACCATCATCTATCTGCCATCTAATCCCCCTTTGCAAAACATCCCTTCCCTTGAGTACGCTTCTCCATCCCCAAGATGGTTTTGATGATAAGGGTGTATTTAGAAAAGATGTATGTGGAAAATATCTTCCTTTAAAAACTCTTGCTAGCAAGGAATCACTATTAGACATTATTCTCTACCCTTGCTTAGCAAGTAAGGCAATATTCATACTGGCCTTGCATTTTTCAATTGTGTACAAAAGTAATTGTTCTATGATGTGGGTCATTGTAGAAAAGCTTATTATGGATGGCAAAAGCTTGTAAAAAAGACCAAACTCTTCATCGACTAAAGCTTTGAATTTCTACTTTTTTTTTCTTCTTGGTAGGGTTACAAGCAATAATGATGACGACGAGACAGATATAATTATGTATACATCTCAATTAATTATAGTTATGAAAATCGTTGAATTAATTAATTAATTAATGAAAAAATATATCTAAATCACTCTATTAATTAGACTTATTGACTCCAGTTTTCTCTTTTCTCTTTTCTTTTCCATGTTGTTTCCTTCCCTTTAATCTGGTCGGAAATTAAGTAGAATCCATCATTGTTAGAATAACCAAACCTTCGTCAATATTCATCCTCGAACAAAATAATGCTAATATAGATAGTAACTAATTTATCATCTGTATAACATAAAATAATATATGGTAAAAAAAATATGAAATAATATAATAATAGAATGATACTGAAATTAAATAATAAGAATTTTATTTTAAAACAAAAGGTAATACGCTAATATTCATACTTTGAAGAGATCAAAATGCAAGAAACATATTATCTCCTTAAGAATAATAACCAACATGGGTTAAACTCGTAACTCTACAGTTATTTATTTTATGCACTTATTGTCTTTTCGCGGAGAAAAAGAAAAAACAAAACTCAAAAAAATTATTAAGTTGATATATGAAATCACTCCATACATCAATTAAGGTAATTATTATAGAATAATTACTTTAATTGGTTACTACAAACATAAATACGAGATAATTTATAGTAACTTTTTTCTACTTCGACATTTTTCACTACTCTCACAACCTCTGGTATAAGGGTTGGCGTCCACCTCCTTGCAGGGATGATTAGGGCCACATTTAGAACCTTTATTTTCTTCCATAGCTCCATAGCTGATCCCTCCAGCATTTACATTTCCTGCCAAGAACATGCATATCATCATACCCAAATAAAACATTGCCAACTTTTTGGAGATTTCCATTGTTAACGAAGTACTTAAATGTGATATTATAGTATATATAGTTGTTTTGATTGATTGATTTGATGATTATATTGCTTGAATACAGTGAAATTATATAAGACTATATTTCTTTAACAAGGAAAAATGATTTCCGCAATGTAAGTTGCTTCTTTGAGGAAAAATTAGTGAAGATTTGCATATTTTTAGTTGATTTCATGTGGAGTAAATATGTTCAAATCAAGTGCTATTTTGCTTAATTTTAGGTTTATTATTAGCCACACATAGGGGTGTAAATGAGCAGAGCGGCTCGCGAGCTGCTCGCCGCTCGGCTCGATAAATGATCGCTCGAGCGCGCTCGTCAGGTAAATGAGCCGAGCGCTAGCGCAATTTTCAAGCTCGTTTATAAACGAGCGGTTACGAGCGTGGCTCGCGAGTGGCTCGAGCGGCTCGCGAGCATGTTTCACTTAGGTATAAACGAGCATGCTCGTGAGCGGCTCATGAGCATCCATATATAAAAAAAAAATTAAGCTTATTATGGATTGAAGTAAAAAAAAAGGGTATTATTTTTATCACCTATCTATTTTTTTTACATAATTATATGTATTCTTCAATTTAATATATATTTTTTCTTATATTTGATAGGATGCAGATTTGATAGGATGCGGATGCGGATGATGCCGTTGTGGAATTTGAACTACCGTGATGATCTTTTTTTTTATTGTGCTTATTATCGTTGTTCAATTTGAACTTGTTCTTATTTTGTTATACTAGTATTATTTAAATTATAATTTAAGAACATTATAGATTTATGTTTGAGTAATTTGAATTTGTATTTGATATATTTTTATATTATTTTTTTAGTAATTGATAAACGAGCATTC
>CATIWJ010111560.1:0-33546 GCA_949640765.1 Croton laevigatus
TAATTTTATTATATGTTAATTATAAAAATAATTTCTATTTTTTATAAAAATTAAAATATTTTTTTATATGACATTTTCAAAATAAATTTTATAATTATCTTACATAATATTTTTAAGTAATAAATATTAATGCGCTATTGATTTCGATTTGAGAATGGCTTAAAAATTGACGGTTCTAACCTATCCAAACCTTTTTGGGTTTGTTCAAAAAAGCATTTGAGTTGAATCGAGTAGAACGTTCAATTCCAGACAGTTCATGGCTTAAAACGGTCATATTTCATAATTTTATCAAATCTTAACCACAATGCCTTTGGACAATTCTTGTCACGATTCATGGCAATTTTAATTCGGCAATAATTTAATTCCATTTAAGACGGTTTGAACACCGCATCTGAGACAATTGGTTGTGGTTAGATCTAATCTCCTTTGCTTATTTATCACATTTTTATCAGCATTTCCTTTTGATTTGTCTTGAAATTTTTTTTAACATGATGATTCATTAGGCCATTTTCAACACGTCGTCAAAAAATTCTCTAAAATGGAGGCTAAAAATAGAATATTCTTAAAAGATACCATCTCTATTTTATCTTAATCCAACCCTTCTCCAAATAATAAAATATTAATATTTTCATTTAATTCTTAAAAAAAAAAGAAACAGCTACGAAAAAGGAAAAAGTAATAAAAAAAATGTGAACAGTGAAATGCAGATCCAATTTGGATCTCTAAATTTGGAGACTCAAATTTGGATTTGCAAATTATTTTTATGGAAAGACGTAAAATGCAAATGGATTGGAGAGGGAATTCTCCAAAATGAAGCTGCGTTGGAGTTTGTCTTAGAAAAAGATCAGTTGCATCCCCTATTTCTAATTCTATATAGGAAAGGAACATAAATTCTGGTAATGGGACAATTAATTTGCAGCCTACTATTTGAAATCATTATCAGAGCAGCAAATATAAACCTTCCCATCGTTAGGAAAGTGACCGGATTGTCCAAGGTCACTGAACTAAAACTATTAAATCCATGTCTGAACTAATTTTAGTAAGTCATAACGTAATAATAAGCGTCCACTCACACAGATATATATATATACATTTTCCAATCTAAACCTAATTAAATTTGACATATGCATTAATGTTGTTTGTTTTCAATCTCATGCTTTTTTTTAAACCTTTTTTTTTTTGGAAAAAAGGGATATATAGGGTTAATCTAAGCCCTTGAGGGGTCTATCTGACATGCGTACTCCAAAGGGAAAGAGTATGCGCCGGCCAATCTGCTGCATGGTTCGCCTCCCTATTGATGCAATTATTAATGGCTTGGTCTATACAAGCATTTTCCAAAATTTTGTAGATCACCCAACGCCACAAAATACAGTATTTAGCATTTTTATTAGACAAAGGGTTGAATCAACAGCATGGGATTATTCGGAATTTAGTGTTTAGAATTGGGGGAAAAACCCTCTAAAAGCTAAACTAATTGTAAAACCACTATGAATTTATAAAAGCTTTTGGAAGAATATAGCCTAATCGCATGCAACTTTCTTTTTTTTTTTTTTTTAATATCAGAAATCACACTTTTCTACAAGTTTCATGCTAATAAAAGCTTCCATACCTATATGTCTTGGGAAAAAAAAAAAATCCGATCTTGGCTGCACATAGAGTAATCACCAAAATAACTCAATAAAAAGCTGAAAAATTACATTGAGAATCGAAAAAAAATATATAATTAATTCATTGAGAATCTTTCGGATTCTCAGAAGTAAAGCTGTGTTCTTCAATATGAACATCAAGTTCCTCGTAAAATCTCACAGTTTTCGCAGAAAATTTCTCAATTTCCAGGAAAATCTGCTTAAGACCTAGCTGAAGACTATTATTACTGATGGTAATTTCAACTTTTACTGGAAAATTCCACCCTTTTCTAGCTTGTAGTAACTTTTCCATCCTTCTCTCTTCTTTCTCCAAAATCTTCATTCTTTTCTCCAACTCCTTGTCTGCAATTACCCTTTCCTGCAAGTACGTACAGTTCCTTTGTACTAATTGATTTACATTAATAAAAAATCCATGCATTGCATCAATCACTTCCTTTTCTGAAACTAAACCAATAGCATTTGACCACGTGTCACAGAAATTGAACAAGGGCGGCTGTGTCTCTATTGGATTTCCATCTTCTTCCACGATTTCTTCAGGTTTTGTTGGAAGACATTTTAGAAGCCAACCATTTAAGGCCTTCACATATCCTTTTTGGGCTGTGATCCAATTGGAAAAGCCCAGATTCCATTTTTGTAGCTGAATCTTGAGCTGTATTGCTGATTCCAGGTGGGTTTCGTTGAATTTCCCATTAGTCAGGATGGAATCTAAATTTCTTGCTTCTTCAACAGCTTCTGCTTGCCTTTTGTGACATTCTAACATTGCTTTCCACATTCCAAGTAACCTATGATGATAACAACAATTCACATTCTAATATCCCTTTGTTTTTCGTCGGCAGAGGATAATTTTCACCCATCATCCTTGTATTGTGCCGAATCTTTAATTTGTAACACAAAATTTCATAAACCTCAATTTGTGTAAAAAAGACATTTTTAACATAAATTGTTTGTGAAAATTTGATTGCCGGAACATGAACAAACTCCTATTGTCCGTGTAACAGGATGATGAATGAAAATTACCCGGTACTTATAATTTCGAATTTAATTTTCTTTAACCAAAATTAAAATTAGACAGTAAAACATACTTTCGAATAAGTCGGATGATGAATGACCACAACTCTTCATCCCTTAGCTCATTGATAGAAATTGATGTCCTATCAATTACTTGAATTGAAACTTTAATTTTAGTAGTCAATGTTCTGATTAAAGTTCTAGCAGAATCAAGTTTATTCCTTTCTGCAGCTTTCTCATCCATACTTTTCATCTGCCTGTATGTCCGTGCAAGCATAATTCTTAATTTTTCTTCAGCCTACATAACAATGCATACCATTTAGTAATGTAATGGCGATTATGTATTATAAAAGTTTACATTATGTTGTTGTAATGTAGTGTAACTGCGATTAGATTATTTTTGTTGCAAACATTACACTTTATTACAGTTTATCGCTTAAAGTATTGTATTAATTGTGAGAATTTGTGAAGCAATTTTCACTAGAAATTAGCATGCATTCCAAGAAATTAATTAAAGTAAAGGAAAAATGGAAAAAAGATAAAGTAATGTATACTTTAAAGAGAAAAAAGGATTCTTGGAAAAGAGTAAAGCATACCTTAACTTCATCATATAATTTCTTCTCCCACATGCATAGTTTCTTGATAATGGAAGACAAATTTACTGAAACTACACCCAAATCTTCATCAAATTTTATGCCTTCAGAGCCATTTTTTTCTGTGTTCTTGGAGGGAATTACTATGAAAGATTGGGTTACTACATTTAACATCTTGTAAGAAACTCCTACAAGAGCAAGAACAAGAACAAGAATAATCAATTTTTAAAATACAATTTAAGATGTAAAAAACAAAAATTTGAATTTGAATTGATAAATTTACCTTGGTAAGTTGAATTCTTATCAATATAACGGAATTTTCCTGTATCAAGAATCTTTAATACTTCAGTTCCAGATTCTGCAGCTTTCAGAAAAAGATTCTCTAATTCCCTAACAGTTTCTGGAATGTTACGAGTTTTAGATTCTTCTGCAACTTTATTTTCTTTCTTCTCCTTTACCTCATTAATATGAACCAGATCATCATGTTTCTTTACATCACTGTTCATCTCCACTGTTGATTTCGGTTTACTCTGCTTCTTTTCTCGCGCCAAATTCAGAGCATCTTCATCAGATTTACTTTCTTCAGGAAATTCATTCTTGAATTCATCTTTAAGCTCTTGAATCGCTTCTTTATGCTTAGTATGAAGTTCATATCTGTCAAATGTATCAAACAAATTCAAGAACTCCCAAGTGGAGCCACTCGGAGGAGGAGGCGGCGGCGTTTTCCAAGAAGAACCACTGTCTGGATAGGAGACACCGTAAGAAGGGAAAAATCCACCAGTGTTAGTGTAATTATTCGAATCTGATCTAGACGGAGTTGGAGTTTGGCGGTCAAAATAATTAGGATTGATTTTGTGAAGAACATCAAAATCTGTATCTTCAGAATCTTGGTCCTCTGAGTCAGAGGGGAAGTCGAGGTGGGAATCTGAGTTTGAACTGGAAAGACAGTGATCAAGCGACGGAGATGAAGATTTCCCAGCAACAGAACCATCGTCGTAGTAAAGATTTTCATCAAAGAAACGGCGGAGAACAGGGCCAAGAGCTTCAAGAGATTGCATATAAGCTACATGAGCATCCGCTAGTTCGTAGCTTTTGCAGAGAGCTTCTTCGATGTACTTACAGCGGTCGCGACAGAGCGACACAGCCGGAAGATGGTCAATTCTTGAGGTGGAGCAGCCCATCAAGAAACGGTTAATTCAAGAAAACAGGGGTTATAGTGACCGGAAAATTTGAAAATTGAAAGTAATTTTTGGTGCATTTAATGTGGGAATTAAATAAAAGGGGAGAAAGAGATACAGAAAGTGTACTATAGTGAGCTTTTATGGAGTGTGCAATGTAAGTTTAAGGGTGGCGGGATTGCTAACGTCTCTTTGCATTTTTCAGGCTTTTTTTCTTTTTTTTTGGCATTTATGGTTCTTGACCTTTTTTTGTCTTTTTTTTTTGCCTATTTACAATTGGTCACAACTAAACTATACGTTATTTCTTTTCATTTCTTGCCTTTTTCTTCTTTATATGGAATACACTTAAATTTTGCAAATTCATTATTTTGACTTAGATGTGATTTAAATATGTCAAAAGTAAACTTAATCTTGTTTACAGTTAGTCAATCGAAAAATTATATAATGGAACTGTGACGACACGTCATCCGCTGACGTGCCATAACCAACCAATAGAATTAAGACACGTGGCATTAATTACAATTATCAATGAATAATTAATGATGTATTTAATGCATGTAATTATTATTTTTTTTAAAAAATTTAACATTAAAACCAAGTGTATTAATTCTATTTGTTGGTTACGGCGTCACCGTTCCACTATATAATTACTCTAGTTAATCTAGTAAGGAGTAAAGTGCTTAAACCAACAAAGAAAACTATGGTCTTTTACTAAAGGGTAAGAGCCAAACTACTCATGCAATGTGTATAGTTCTTTCTTTAAATTATTGAGGAGTACTATTTATAAATAGTACAAGAAAATATCAATTAGTTGAGATAGTGGATCTAATAATGGTGTATAAGTTGGTAATATTGTGTAGCATGTACTAGGTACTTAAGTGGTCACCAACCTTCTTACTATATACTACCATTCTAATTTTCATTGTCCTATATATACTATATTATATTACCGTTTTAGTTACTCAATAATGTAAGAAAATTAATCCTATCAACATTTTTTGGGTGTGTTCTACGTTTAATATTTATTTGTCTTATGTCCTTTTTAATTTGGAATGTAACGTTACATTAATATTGTCCAGTAAATTAAACCACATATCCCGTTTTTCATTATAATGCCATTAAAAAGCCATAATAATAATAGTACAAAATCATGGTGGAGTTGACAAAGTTCAAAAGAAAATTTTACTTTCAAATGATAATTAATAATAATTGTTATTTTTATTAGATGAATGATGAGCAATGCAATTTCAACATATCTAATTATATATATTTGATTGTACACAAAGTGGATTGTTTTCTATTTAGATATCTCCTTTGCTTTAGTGAAAGCTGTAAAAGCCATATATACATATGAAAGGGAAAAAGGGCAGAAAATGACAATTTTAATCAAAGGAGGGACTGGATTTCAACTTTAATTGTTGATATTATATACCCTTTTTCATAACTTTTCTTTTATGTTTTTTTTTTTTGGCACAATTTCATAAAAAGAAAATTGAATTTTAAGGATAGGTTAGAACTAAATTTTGTATCTTAGACCCAACAAATTAAAATAAAAATGTATTTTCTTTGTCATATATATATATATATATATATATATATATAAAATATAAATACTTTATTAATTACTCAAATCAGAAAATATTACATTAGAATTGGCGCATCAAAGAGGCGGACAAAGAACCAATAACTAGGGCCAAAATTATTATGCAGCTTCTATCTTATATAACTTTTTGACATAAGGTCCATCGCTCTATTAGTAATGATATTAAATATCTGAATTTACAAAAACATGAGCCCCTTATTCAATAGACCTAATGGCGCATGGTTAACAACCTTAAAGAAGGCCCGTTAATGGATATGTAACCTTCAAAACAATGTCTTCTTGAAAGGGAATTGAGAAAAAAAATTTATCTCCTTCCAACCTTCCTCCGCCACTTTTTGTTTCTTCTTTATTAGCATCACACCACCACCTTCGCAACAAATCCCCACATCTTTAACCCATCACATATCAAGGAAAAAAAAGAGTAAAAGTGTAATAAAATTAAAATCACAACAAATTGTAACAAATCGCACCAAATAAAAACGAAGAGATGGATTCTTTATTTTCCTCCAAACAAATCACAATAAAAATCCAACAAAATTGCTGATTCTATGCTATACCCAACAAAATTGCTCCTTCTCCAGTACCATGCCACCTTTATCATGGTCGCCACCGAAGTTGAACAAGGAAAATCAAACAAGTTGCAGAAACCCAAAGTGAGTTAGAGACAAACTTAAAACTCTCTAAATACGATAAATTCAAAATCGATTAACTCTAGGGTTTTTATTTCTTCTTCGTCCCCAAAAAATTCCCGCTTGAAGAAGCATCCTTGCTGCATCCCCTGTTAAAAAATCTCACTTCTTCACCCACCTCTGTTGGTTAAGCATCTTAAACTCAGATTGTCTTCCTTTCCATTTTTCTTTCTCTCGTTTTCTTTTTATTTTTTGAAAAAGATCAACCAAAAAGCTATTTCTTTTTCAACCCTAAAAAGTCAGAGCTTTCTTTTTTATTTTTCAAAAAGAAGAAGAAAAGAAAGCGCTCTCTCTGATCCCCCTTTCTACTCTCTCTCCCTTTTCTTCAAAATCCAGAATCAAGAAAACTACCCTTCCAATCCTAGGTGCTTGCGACGTTCTTCTCCAACATTAACAAAATTGAGAAACAAATTTTTCAAGCAATTCTTTCAATAATAACAAAACTGGTTCTGCAGAGAAGAGAAAGTTGTAAGTTAAGATTTTGGCCGGTGGTAATGGGTTATGGAAGTGGCTGTTGGGTTGAGATATAGTGGGAGGAAAGAGAGAGAGAGATTAGGTTAGTAGCGATTAGAGAAAGATTAGGTTTTTCAAGTGATGGACGTGCCTCCTTTTAGTTTATTAACTACATACCGTTAGCTATGTTACATAAGGGACTCTTGTATAATTTTTTGTAAGTTTAGAGAGTTTAATATCATTACTAGTAAGGTGAGAGATTTTATGTCATAAAATTGTATAGTACAGGGGCCTCATAATGGTTTTGGCCTAATAGCTCATGTCACAGTGTGAGTACATTGATTTGTTGATTTAGGAACGGACAAATAAGTTATAATTTCCTCGGTGATATAACCATTTCTTTTGTTTAGTCATATAACCATTTTCACTGGAGTGAATTTATAAGTTTCAATTTTGAATCACGGACTCGTACCATGATTATTCTTACTATATTTGAATTTCGAATCACCTATTCATAACAACAACATCACTTATTTTCCTCTTAAATTACTAAACCTTAAACCTTGATAACAGCCAATTACCATGAGACATGTTGATGTAGCTATGGAAATCCAAAGTAGGAACAAAAAAAAAAAATGTTTACTAATGAAGACAACAATAAAGAGGATCACGTCCATGATGGGGATTTTGAACGTGAAGGGTATATATAAAAAAGGACATTAGAGTGGAATTCCAACTCAGTAGGTATGTTGTTATCTTTTTTGGTTTGGTGTTTTTGAGAGACATAAGCAGAGAAAGAAGGCATGTTTCCCCATTTTATGTCTGTATTTTAAGGATTCTGCCTTATAAAATATACGTAGCTTGCTTAATCCTCTCAGCATGTAAGTTTTCTCTTTTTCTTTTTACCTCCACCACATTCCATCATTATATTAACTTTTGAGGCATGTACCTCATTAAACCAGCCATGCCGAACTGCAGAACTGTTCATGAATTACTTTAGATTCAGTAAAATATTTGTTCAAATTCAACTTGAAAGATAAATGAGTGGCGTTCATAAGATTTGTGCACTAAACTTAGTTTAATATCAATAAAAATTAACAAAACAATATTATTTTAACTTAATGAACTTGAGTTTGAGATAATTATATTTGAGTTTAACATGCCGAACTTGAGTCGTTATAGCTCAAATATGAAGGTTGAATTGATTTTGAGACTAGCAATCCCTTATCAAACCAAGCTCGAGATCTTCATTCAGCTTGATTACAGTTCTAAAGGCATGACATTTTTTTTTTAAACAAAAAATCTGATAAATTTTTTTTTTTAACAAAAAATACAAAATAACACACATGTACGATACCGATTCATAACATGCTATCAATTAAGGCACGTACAATTCAAACTTTATTGGTTTAATTGTCTCTGGTACTGTATTAATTTTAACCATATTAATTTTTTTTGAAAATGATTTTAACCATGTTAATTAAGCTTTAGGTGTGTTGTTGGGTAGGTTTCGTTAGTTGATTTGTCAACCTTAGAGGGATTTCATACATATGTTCAAAGGAATAGTGTAGGCTATTATTGCAACGGTCGTATGGGAAATTGGCTAATAGCCAAATTCCATCTACCTTTAATTAGGCCATTTTGTTTAGGAAAAAAGTGTGAGATAGTGCAATAATTATTCACATAAAAGGCAAATAACTTTGCTCAATTGGGAAGTAAATATATCCTAATCACTCCAGGAAAATTCACTCCTGTATTTAGTGGGAATCAAATCCAGAACTCTTCCCACATACTCAATTTGCATGTGTTGCTAACTGAATTACAACCCATCAAGGGCATATCTTGAAGACAATAATTAAAAGGGCCGAAAAGTTTAAAGTGGCCTCTTGTAAATGAGCTACAAGACTTTTGTGCATACAATTTGTATATATATTTTAGTGTAGGGGGACCTTGACCACCACTAGTTCCTTCTAAGATCCACCCTTGCAACCCGTGGGTGCTAAATGTTTTAATTAACTACTCCTTGTCAATGCATTTTTATCCTAAAGTTAGGATTTTGAATGCTCAAAATAATATATTATATTACAATAGGAAAAATTATAATTTTATTCTTATATTTTATAAAATATATTATTTTATTCCTTACTATTTTTTTATTATACCTTTTTATCCCTATATTTTCATTCTATAAACTATTTTATTTCAATCCTAATCTATAACATTTTATGTTAGTCAAAAGATAGTCTATAAGAGATAAATTTTATAACCTTTTTAGCCTTGTTTTTAAAAAAATATTAGAAATTTTTGTTAAACCTTATAAAAATAAATATTGAGGAGAATTACTCTATTGTCCCTATATGTTTTGCTATAATTTACTTTTAGGCGCCTACTTTTTCAGAAATATACTTTAAGATCCCTAGGTTTTGTCCCAAATATTATTTCGAGTCCTTCCATCTATTTAACCGTTAATTCATCAGATGAAAATCTCTCTTCGTCTCCTCTCTCTTCTTATTCTTCTTCTCCTTGTTGTTTTCAAGGAATCAATGCCGATACGAAGTTCGGACAGATTATCTGAGCACACCGGTTGACTCCACTCAATTCAAACTTTCTTTTGATACCCTCCTTGCCGTCAATTTGTGGCAGAAAAGAAAGGAAAAAAAAAAGAGGTTGGGTCGCGTTCTAAATGGATTGCAAAACTTCAAATGTGATTTCCAATGCATTCCAGTCATTTTTCATCCCGATTTACATATCAATGATTTTGTCTCGATCTCTACTTCCTTTTGATGTAAATAATAAGGGATTTTGAAGGTCAAAAATCCAGTCATACATTTAGTCAAATATCCGTATTTTAAATGCAATTTAAACGTTGGGTGCCATTTTTTGCCGTTTAAAACGCCTAAAACGGCAAAAATTTGGATTCACGTTTTTACAAATAGAGGTTCCATTTGTAATTAGACTAGAAATCGAAAAATTAGGAACCGAATTTCAAAAGAATCGGTACAGTAGTTTTGGTTCCAATTCTTGATAAGAAATGACCCAGATCCGAAACCGCTTACCCCTACGACTGACCAATAGAATAGAAAGAGGACTTCATCAAATGAACTTATTTTATCCCTTAATTATATAATCTAATGCTTGAATGACTTGGTTACGGGTCTAATAACACGAATAATAATTAAAACTAATAAAGCCAACGACGATTACAATGACTTAAGTTCATAATTAAACAAGCTAAAAAAGCCAATTATAGAAGGGATAGGCACAATCATATACATTAGATTAGTGGACCTGAACATAGATATACTTTAATAAAATCAAATTTTAATGATTAATTTCAAGCATTTTTAGCAATTAATCATACAAATATAACTATTAAAATTAAAATTACTTTAGAAAAATATAAAAGATTAGCACATGAATGAAAGGATGAAGGGACCACTACGCCTTTAATTCTTTTTAACAAACCACTACGCATTTAATTGACTTTGTTCTTCCTTTAAAACAAATCGATTTCTTAGCTAAAATCGGTTGGCAATGACGGTGGAGAATATATATATCCAGTTTTTTTGAGAGCAAGTTGGAAGGGGAAGGAAGCAAGACCAATCATGGGAACCATTATATGGTTTTGTCTGTTAATTAATCCCTAATTATTACATAAATATCTCCCCGCAAAATTCATAAATGCATTTGGTTCTACAATTATTGGGTTCACAACTTTCCAGCAAAATCCATTTTATATAATATGTTTTATAACAATAACAGATGATGTGCTTGTTAATTTTCCTTCGTTTTATTTTATTATAATCCAACTACGTGCTCTTCTATATGTACAGGCTCGTTGGAGGCTCTGTGCAAGCAATGCATTTGCACACATAGCCCCCATTTTAAAAAATTTGAAAAAAATATTACTAAATGTGTGTTCTAAAAATTGAACCTGTGTCAAACAATTCATTTTATGAAGCATTTTTCACTAAACCACTCTCAAATACATATTTTTTATTTATTTTAATTATATATATCATAATTTTTATGAGGTCCAACGCTTAATTTTAATACTTTGTACATGGTCTTCCAAATTTATGAGATGACCCTGTATATATATTTTTGTTTCTTCCTGTTTTCTAATTTTTATTTATATGATTTGGATTTTCTCTTAATTAAACTCTTGGTTAGGCAATTTAAAACTCTTTCTTGATCTACTTGGAATAAAAAATTCTCAGAATTTCTCATCCAGGAGTGACCGAATTGTTTTTCTTTTTTTTTTCTGTAATCCACACTTGTAATATTCTTGAACTAGTATTCTGAGGTTGTAATTTTAAGTCAATAAGAGCCTATATCCAATGAGTTTCTAATAGGTCAATTTTTTTATTCAACGTATTATTGTCAGTAATTTTTATTTTTTCCTTAATAATGTCTCGCAAATCCATACTAATAAAAATGGTAATTCTGGAGTTCTGTATTCGAGACACATAAACTTGTCCAAGAATGATAAATATTACTAAGATCGTCATTCCAATTTTTTTTTTCAGAAATATAGAACCAAAAACCCGTTATTTCAGCAGTGTATTTGGTGCTCGAATATTGGCTCAATGCATTTTCTTGCTCCCAATTCAATTTTGAAGAATAAAAAACTAATTCAATGATATGATATTTAATCAATGTTATAGAATCCATATTTGTAAAATATATGAACAAAATCTAATACAACTACATATATATATTTCAAACATTGGATTAAAAATATAAACACTATACAGTAACAGGAGTATTACAAATGTATCTGTTCAAATCTGGACACTGTTCTTCTTCTTCCATATTAGACAAAACCATCAAAATAACAGAACAAATACTACACTAAATATTTAGTAATGAAACCCTAGTATTAATCAAACTCCTAAACACTTTCTCTCCTACACTTTCAATTCCACAAATACCCTTTTCCAAATCTTGCATTCTTTGCAAAACCATTCTCACTTCTTCATCTCCTTTCTTTCTCAATCCCCACAAGCTTTTTACATCTACTTGTTTGAATTCTTGAATTTCTTCTTCAACTTTTACTTTCTTGGGATTCTTTGCCAATTTTAGCACCGTCCACGAGGGTTTTCTTGAAGAAAACGATACAGAAATCCCATTAAAGAGTGCAACTGAAACTGACACTGTAACTTCAATAACTTCTCTTATAACTCCGACCAGCTCTGCATCGTTAACGGCTAGTTTTTCAACTCCAACCGGAACCGAGATGGTTCGAATCGTGTTAGCGAGTTTCGACATCTCTTTTGACAGTGTCTTGCGAGATTTAATATACAAAGCAATCTTGGAATCGTCTCTCTTTCTTGTAGCCACCAGAGCAGCGAATTGTTCTTCTTTCAAATCAAGAACCGAAGTCTGGAAGATTCCATAAACGTCGACGAAGCGTAAAAAATCTTCTAGAAGATTCTCAACCCACTTAGGCTGACGGCGGAGAGATTCTTGAGTTTGCGGGAGTTGAAGGATATCGTAAAGAGAATCATGCACGTATTTAAGTTGAGTCAAGCCATCACATAGCCAAGAAGAGGTTCGATTCTCGGATTTGGAATTCCAGATTTTAAGATTACTGACTTCATGTCTGATTTGGGAAATTAAAGGGTGAGATCGACAAGGAAGACTGATGGACCGGCTATGCTGAGAAAGGGGTGGGTTTGAAGAGAGTGGTTTGTTAGGAAATGAAAGAGAACGCTTGAAAACGGCAACCATGATTGGTGGTAATGGGGTTTAATGAGTTGCAGAGGATTTGAATAAGAATTATATTTTGGTGAAGAAGAAAGGAAATGGAAAAAGGGTATATATAAAGGGTGGCGGAGGATCGGAGAATAAAATAATGCGGGATTAACAGTTGCTGTTAGTTTAGTTAAGTGAGTTGGAGAATTGAAAAACAAAGGCTGCAGGTTACATGGTATCCGTTTCGAGTGGAGAGGAGACACACGTGGGTTCTACACTCTGGCTTTCTTACATTATTGGTTCCATTTTCATCTTTCATTTAATATTTCTTCACTCGTTTACTGGTAATAAGATGACTGAATTTCTATGAGTTGGATCACAAGGTTAGAGATGTAAAATCTATATAAAAATTCAAATTTTACAAACTGCAATCTATCTCATGATCAAGAGCAGATAAATAAATACTGTTTTTGATTTGAAAAATAAAACATTAAAATGGGAAGCTGCACCTTTGCTAGCTCACCCAATATCATTACCCTTCTAAGCTTTTGTACGAAGCAAACTTGCCAAAATCAAATTAGTTTGTTTCAAATCAAATTCTTATCATTACAAATGAGTCGAGCTTCTAAGTTGGAGTTATTAAACTTGTTTGGGTGGTTGGTTTTTCGAATTTATTTGTGAGTTTGGTTTAATATATATATAAAAACTATTCAATAAAATTATATCATTTTGTTTATTGTACCCAATTTTGATATGTTTAAAATTTATTAATCCAAGATCAGACTAAATTCAAGTTTGATTATCTATCGTAAATTCAGCTTGTGAGACCTCAAACCAGAACTCTATCGGCTCATTATTGATAGATAGTATCTCAGTTTCAATTCGTTTAATTACAATTTACTTTAATCATGCTATTGGATTAATAAAGAGGCTTAATAATTAATGAGACGAACGCCGTATATGATACAATAGGGGACCTTTTTCTTAGAAATATACATGAAATTCACAACAAAGTTTAAGCATCTCTACTTCTTTAGAGGAAAAAAAAAAGAAAATTTTAAATGTTTTGAAAATGCAGTAAAGTGGTAGACTAATTATAAAATTCTGATTTTAAAAAATAGAGTTTTCTTTGCCATTTTGTTTCAGCACATACACACACTACAACAAGTAATAAACACAGTAGTAGTATTATGTTTTAATCGGTATATTTAATTTAATGTGAGTCCTAGGAGGTAGATAAGACAACATTCCATTAGAAGAGCAACCGCCAGAATAATAGTTGATGTGAGCTTATAACTAAGGACAACAACATGGGAGCATGAACTTGAACATGCACCGCCATTTCTTCAGATGCCCTTTTCTTATGGCTCTTTGGTCTCATTTGGACTAAAATGAGTGTTTTCTTTTGGAATCAATCTGGTCCAAGTCAAGTTACAATTAATCTTTTCCATTTTGACTTGGTGCAGTCTTCCTATATTTTTTTGATTCATTATTCAAGTGCTGATTAATCTGAATTCAATAGTGTATGATCACTAAAAATAATATAAGATTCATCCTATCAAATTTTAATGCAATTGCATTATTAAGATTCAAATTCAAGATTTTTAGTTAAATTAGAATAATTTCAACTAATTTACGTGCTCAATGATAATTGTTTGAACTTTATCTAATGAGTTGTAATAGATAGAGCTACATTAAACTCTTGGTGTTATACGTCTAGCAAGCACAGGTGGTTAATATAAAAAACATTGTTGAACTGCATTAAAAGAATATTTACCATTCACTTTGATTTTAATCTACTGTATGATCTATAATTCAAAATAATTATTACACTTACTTAATATATACTAGAAATGTAACAAGGCCAATATGAAATTTAATTTGGTGTTCATTATATAGATCTTTGCACGCGGGGTGGGTGGGGGGTTTAAAAAATATTACACCTAATAATAAATAATAAATTAATAAGCTACAGATTTGGATTTTGATGGAGCAGAAAATTGTTGAATCTTGAATGACGCGTTATTCATAAAAAGCCACCGTAGTTCTGTTCTGTAATACTGTGGGGTGCCTGTTATTCGCGCTGTGGTTTACCAAACTAATCATACAACTGCACTGCACCTCTCAAATCAAAGCTCTGTAGTTTTAATTAATTTGTGTCTGTGGTTTAGATAGTAATTAGGGTCGAAGTCACGTGCTTCATTAAATTTCATATCTTTCCTTTTTCTTGTGATTTAGATGATATAATCAGCTTCGCCATCCATCAAGATTTCATCTCTAATCGAGGATGATTAGTCTAACAATTATTTATATCTTAGTTAGAACTTGATCGTCACTCTAATGGTGGAGAGCCGTGTCCACTAAGAAGAAGAGCTTGCAAATTTGATGTTGGGGCGAGTACTAGTATAATTTTTTTTTTTTCGCAAGGGCAAGCCGGGTGAAAGATAAAAAGAGCTTTGAAGGATAGTAGTGAATTTCACAAATATTCATCTCGCTACCATCGTAAGAGGGAGGAAAGATCTGAGAGCAAAATAAACATGCAAGGAGAGTTAGGATTAGGATTAAAATGCAAAAATGTAATTTTAAAATATTGACATTATTACATCCAATTTAATAAAATTAAAATTTATCTAAATAAAATTTTAAATTGACATCTCAATCAACATTTTATTTTTAATTTCTAAATTTATGTTCATTTAACTCTTCATAATTTTGCTTAATCTCATTCATACTAAAATAAAGTAAAATTTAGCTCAATAAAAATTTTAAAATGCAAAAATTCCAACTCATAACATTTTTTTTTGGTGATTTGAAGTTCTTATATATTCATATCAACATGAGTACAACCGATAAGAACTTCAGGAGAAGCGACTTTCCGTTTTATACAACGAGACATAAAAACAGCTATTTTTACCAACCTATGAACATACCGATTTTACTAATTGTTTTAAAAATTTCACAAAAAGTAATGAAAAACAATTCATTAATTATTTACACTCAAAAATTAAACAACCAAAAATAGGAACAATCTACCTTAGCAGCCTGTAATGCCTGTAATTCAAACACGTAACTTCTTAAAATTTTGAGCTAACATAACATTTTCATCATGAACTTTAAAAAAACATTAGAACTTATCTAAATTTAAAATTTATGTCATATTTTCACCATAAACTCAAAATGGGTAGTGAATTAAAATTTGGGAATTGCATGCATAACATTAAAAAATAAACTTTCTAATCCTAATATCATAATATGTAAATATTTGTATCAATGGCACCCTATTGGGTGTAATTAAAAAGTAAATTTCTTGTTTTGGGCCCTCTTAAACTAATAGAAGTTAATAATGGTTAAGAATTCCGAGTTATGTGGTTGATTATTTTCAAACTAAACAATAGAGACTTTGTTTTTTTTTTCCTAAAACAAAGAATTATTTCTGTATTAATTTTGAAACAATATATTGATATTATCTCTAATTTTCAATAAAAAAATGTCCAAGATAAATACATTTTATATAAAAACTAAATAAAATGTTGGTCACACTAATATTGATATTTGTAATTTTATACTATACTAATTGTATTTTACTTTTTTTTATATTTTTTAGTAGGCATAAAATATTCCATTGATATGTGTGTGCGCATGTGTGATTATTTTTTAAACAAAATTAAAATATAAGAATGAATAAATAAATAGCAAGAAAAATTTATTTTGAGGTGTTATTCATATAATTTATAAATTTTAATTAACTTCCAATTTTGAATATAGAGAAAAAAGGGTGCACAAAATTTAATTTGGGTGAGTTTGTAATAAAATTTAAAATTGGGCGATTTTGTTACATTTCTTAAAGTATAGTGCTAAGTTGGTATATTAGGATGAAATTTGCGATTATCATCACATGTATGCTTAATATAAATGGAATGAATGAACATACATTCACAAGCTCCCATAGTTTTGGATTGGAATCAACTTAATTAAATAAATTAGTTAATTATTAATGGTCGGTCATGTTAGAGAATCAATTCTCCACAATATGCAATCACCACCAAAGGTAGCAAAAGAAAAGAAAAATTAAATTAAACTATCATCTAAAAAATATTGCAACAAATTAGAAATAAAAATTTGCTCAATCACAATCGAGTTAAGCATAACCGCATTATCATTGAGCTTTCCAGCTTCCAATAACTTCAAAGCTTTATATGTATACATGCAATGTTTCTGTCACTCTCATTCAACCAAAATTGCATACCCTTCAACTAAGCCTCATCCTAATTACTTGCCATGCACCTTTTATCCTATGTTCAGACATGACAGATAAACTTGTCTTCAAGACGTTACTAATATCAATATTAAAACTAGAATGGCCTTTCATGTAGAGTTTTAGAGCATCTTCCTCTGGCTTTTCATGTAGAGTTTTAGAACGTCTTCAGCCATAGGGTTAAGGACGCTAATATGGACAAAAAGGACGAAGACATTTGACTTTGGATGACTGAGAGCCATTCTGGTGGAGGACAAAGCATGGGTGGAGGTGAGACCATTTTACTGGGCTTCTGTCGATCAATTAAAATTGGACATGTAGATTATAAGCGAAAAAGACCTAGTATTTCTTTCCGATGTAACATGTACGATTTTTTCCAAAGATTGATCCTATAAAAATATTCTTGGACCAAGTATTGCGGACGTTCTTAATGTTTTGGAAAGTTATTTTTTAATATTCAATATGTTCTTTTAAAGCAAATTTTAGAAGTTTTAATAAATTTTATAAATAATTAATTCTATTCTCTTCATTTTAGTTCTTACGGTCTATAAATAACTAGTATAAGCAAACAATTAAGTTTGATAAAAAGACCTAAAGTCACATAACTATATTAGTTTCATAGGGATTTCATATCCATTACTCCCAACCATAAGAATTACATTAAGTTTTGTGAGCTAGATGAACGCTATGAACATAGGTGATAATATTATGTTGATTCCATTAATAAGCTACTACCTAATAAAGAATCTCTAACTTAAATCATACCCTAATTTAAAAAAAAAAATTACTTAATGTGTCCATAAAAAAATAAGCTACAAAATATTAGTTTCAACATGAAGGAATTAGTCCACGTTATTGTTTGCTATTGGATGATGATATTAATATTGACAACTAACGCATTGGTATTGACTCATCCCATGTGAAGACGATTAGAAGGCATCTTCTCAACTGAAACCTTTCTTTTTCTAAATAATAATTATAACAATGAATAATACCTTATTCACTTCACGTTTTAGTCGTTTTGTAGTATCTCATTTTATTTCCCTCCTTTTAGCTCATGCAGCTCCTAGTTTAGAGCCCAAAATAAGCAATTTCCATAAAAATATATATTGCACCAATCAACTAACTAACAGTTCGCCTAGCTGAATGAGCCGCTCCCCTTGTACAAAGTTCAAGGTTTGGATCCTAATGTTAGGACCGGAGAAAATTAGGTTGGAAGGATCGCCCCTTAATGTACCTATATCCGGATTAGTCGGCACCCTTGATAAGTATTTGGAAACATGATGGATTTCCTTTAAAATATTTTTTCATTACACCTTAATTTCTAGGGTTGATATTTTCACTCTGCTCTTATCTATAAAAATATGTTTATACTAATTATAAAAATCCTCTTCATTTAAAAATAAGTAAATATAAATTGAAAAAAAAAATTTTGATTATTAATGTTTGGAATTTAGATACGGATAAGTGCTTGGCAATACTCATAAGCTCTTTTTAAACTTTTTTAATTTAAAAGTCAGTTTTTTTAGAAGAAACTTAAAAATTACTAGTAGTTGATAACTCATTTGTATAGCATTTTTTACTGTTTATAAGCCATTTTTATATAATCTGCAAAGTGCTGCTTATCAATTAGCACTTTTTTAAGCCAAAAGAAGAAAAGGCTAAGTTATCACAAATACCCTCATAATGAAAGAAGAAAAGTATCGGAAGATAGGGTTGCTCAGCTAATTATTGTTCTTTTTTACCATCTAATGCATAGACCAACTAATAAGAAGCGGTTTTAACTTAATTAAAAGTCTCGAGTTCGAATCTTGAAAATATAGCTGCATTAATGGTAAAGAGAGTTTTGTCACTCTTAATAATTATATCCAACTTAAATTCAAATTAATCAACCGCAGTGACTAATATGTATTCCGAAAGTAGGTAGTTACATAAAAAAAAAAAGAGTTCATTTTGTTTTCTACAAACAAGAGTACAATTTATAATTCTTTTTAGTTTTATACATTTTGCATATTGACAACATGGCCACATGGCTGGTGATAGGTATGGGGAAAAGAATGAAAGGCAATGATAGTGGTTGTGAGTAGCACAAAGTCCTTCTGCCCCTTTTTTTTTTTTAATTTTTATTTTATTTTTAAAAATTAAGTGTCGAATCTTATTTATAAAGTCTCGAAATCAATTTTAATGGTCGCAGTTTTATATTATTTGATTTTATATTTTGAATTTACATAAAACAGTTGAAATCATTAAATTCGATAATTCTAATTTTTTTATAAAATTAAAAATACAGACTAAAATTCTGTAAACTGAAATCCATTAAAATTTATCTAGAGACTGCATAAATACAATTTAATATTTTATTAAAAAAAAAAGCAAAAGTTTAAAAAAAAAAAAAACCAAAAGTGTAGCTACGGGCACCCAATAACATTTCCCAAGAATAAAAGGACTTGGCTTTGCTGGAGTAAATAGAAAGAGATGGGAGACTTTGACTTTCTTGTCAAGCTCTCGTGAAATCAAAATATGGGTTTCAAAACCTTGGCCAGCCCCATTCTATAATGCTTAATTGCTTGTTGTTAGCTAGATGCTGCCTGCTTACATGTATTGTATGTCTTATATTATTATTATTATTATTATTGAACCAAACAGTGGTTAGGTTTGCCCAACCCATTCCAGGGACATGGCCTCTCAACAGTCCATAGCAGAGACCTACGTTAAGTCCAATCGGGGTACAAGACTTATTTAGAAATATATAATAATAATAGAAAAGAATTAATGTTTGCATGTAACTCGATGGGATCAGTGCGTGACATAGGTCGTTGCGCCCTAAATTTGATCTTGGCATTGTGCAACAATTTCTATTTATTTTTTGCGCGCTCTCTATCTCTCTATCTAGCAAATTGGCAATATAAATAGGTATATAGTTCGAAATTTTGACATAAAGTAGCTTGCAATTTAGTGGAAAATGCTTAGACTTATGTTTTAAAGGTTGCTTGATTGGAACTAGTCTTATAAAATATTCAATTGTTTTTTCCATTTTTTCACCTAAAGATTAAAAATTTTGCTTGATAATAAAATTGAGCCCTATTCTGACTTTTCATACGTCTCAATGTTTAATTTTTTTTTCAATTTTTCCCCAAATGAAATTGGGATGCCTAATTTTTGGCTGCGATATTATCGGTAACTTTGTTGGAAACATGTTGTAAACTTTTCCCATACAATTTGTATACTTGTTTGGAAAAAAAAAAAAGAACATTTTAGCTATTTTTTTAACTAATTATCTTTTTTCTTTAAAAAAATACAAATGGCCCTTTTTGCTATTATTTTGATATTTTTGTACTTTTTGGATGTAAATTTTTTACTGGGGTTCCTTTGGATTCGTTCAAAAAAATTCCCATTTCAAAAAAAGGCCACCCACAAGAATTGAAAGGCAAAAAAGCACAAAATTTACTTTAAAAAAAAAAAGAAGAAAAAATAGAAATTAAACACAAAAAACAAAAAAAAATTGAGGAAGATAACTGACAACACTTACCGCCCCCACCTCCGTCAACTGCAACCAATCGGCGAACAAAAGATACCGGTTACAAGCCCTCGCGCCAGTAAGTCATCCAGTATCCTGAAAATTGATGTCGGATGACTTGAATTAGGTGAAATTCAACCCTAAATTTGTAGCGTCGCCACTGAAAACTCTAATTTCTTCGCTATCCATCACCGCCAAAAAATGGAGTTATAGACCTCTATTCTCTTCGTAAAGACTCAGAAATTGATTGGAAACTCAAGTTGTAGACTTCATACTAGATTTTGGTGAGCTTTCCTCTGTTATTCGATTTCAAAATCGGCGAGAATTAAATCAGAAAACACAAGAAGCAAGTCTGAAAACAAGAATAAACGATGAAGAAACCCCTTGTAAGCCATCAGAAAATCGTTCAACGGTGAAAGCAGTAAAAAATCTAATGGAAATAAGTCGATTTATGTCTCGTTGGAAAATCGTGCTCACCAGAATCTGTTGCCGAAAGGTCACTGTTAAACATAGTAAAAAAAAAAGCCATGCTGTATACCTTTTGTAAACTTATAGCAAAAAATTGCCTTATATTATTTTTATTTATTCCTAAAAAGCTTTAAATACACCCTTTTTTCCATTATTCTATATTTTTTAACCTTTGGCTATTATTTTAATTTTGGTGTTTTTGCATATATCCCTTTCTTTTTTAGTTCATTTTGAAAAGAACCCCAATTCTCTGTGACAATTTTTGTAAAGACGCCCAATATAAAAACTGAGCCCAATGATAGGCGGACCCGAGCAGAAGCGAGGATAACCCAGCCCAAAGTCCACACTAAATTGGATAAAGATCGAAATGAAAAAATTAGAAGAGAGGAAATTATATGCAACGTGGCAACAACAGGTAGTTGGCACGTTGTCAACAAAGACACGTGTCATCAATTAATCAACGGACATTTACTTTAACTTATGGAACCGGAGACAACCGCAACAGCAGCAGCTATCGAAACAATGGAGAAGAAACAAGAGAACCAAGCGAAGAGAGAAGAGACATTAAATCAACCACCGCAACTATCACCGATGAAGCCGGTGACTCATGAAGCTTACGGCGGTGGATGTTAGAATAAGTCTCCAGCTGTTGCTAGAATACTGGAGGTTGTTAGCCTTTGAATAATTAGTCAATAGTGTTCCTTATTTATAGTTGGGTAGTTGCTGGATATCAGCAAAGTTATTTGGTTCAGTTGTTTTTCCTTGTAAGTCAGGTATATATATATTCATATAGCAGATGAATAAACTTGTAGTTCTTTCTTCATCATTTTACTCTAGCTGCTATTTTTCTATCCTAACATTCAGTCCTAAGATCAATTATAATGAGCTACAGTTTACAGAATTTGACTCTTATATTATAAATTTCATAAGACTGCAAATTCAACGGTTATAATTGTTTTATATAAAATTGATAATACAAAGTCAAATTTTGCAAACTATAACTATTGACATTGATTTCGGAACGGTTAAAACACCTCATTATATGTATATATATATATATATATATACCCAAAAACTTTTCCTTTTTTTACATGTTGGTGACCATTTTCAAAAACTGATTTTCTTTGCCCAAATTCTAAATAACCCCTTTATTTTAGCCATTTCATCCTTGGCTTGATCCGTCAGATCAACTCTAGTCTCTAGCTTATAAATTATTTTGAAAAATAATTTATATAATAATAATAATTTAAAAATATAAAAAAATTGAATATCATACAAATCTCTAACTTGAAAATAAAAAAAATAATATCTCACTAAATTATGGAATATATTCAGCGTCTTTCATTTTCACTTTAAAATAAAACCTCCCCAAATTTTGACTATAATTACAATTTCCTCCATGTCTTTCATTTAATGAACAAAAAAACCCTGCTTTATATTTTCGTCGGCATTAAAGCCCTTCTGTCTATTTTTTCTGTTAAAATAACTATTAAATGATCAAAATGTAATTTTACGGGCCCTTTTAAAAAAACTCAAGAAATGAAAGACTGGATTCATATTTTGTCTTCATCTTCAACCTTGGCCACCGAAACACAATCAAGAATATTAGTTGCTACGCAGGTTGAGCTCCTCTCCTGAATCCATCGCCGCAAAACTGTAACTCCAGCTGGCACATCCTAAATTTTAAAATCAGGAATATAATGGCAAATTGAGTATTGAAGCATATTATGGAATATAAAAAAAATGCGTTCGTCAATAATTTAATAGTAAAATAAAAAAAAAATTGGAGTTAAGAAAATTAATATTTTTAATGAAAATGGAAAATATAATTACAAAATTTAGGTATAAAATATAAATTAAAAGTTTAATAAAACTAAAATTGTTGATGGAAATCATATTAATAATAATAATAGTAGTAGTAGTAGTAAGAGAAGAAAGAAAAAGGGTGTAGAAGGATGAAATAAGGACACAATAATAATAATAATAATAATGATAACAATAACAAAATAACAAGATAGAAAAAAAATAAATAAAATATATGCGTGCAAAAGAAAAGGAAGAGAGAAGTAGAAAGTTATAGAAATACATGTGGAATAGAGTAGGGAAAGGAAAACGTGGAGAAGAAGAAAAAGAAATAATAAAATAACAATAATAATAATAATGATAATAATAAAAGTGATGAGAGCATAGACAAATAGGTAGAAGAAAAAGAATAGTTGTGGCTTGAATATGTATATGCCAACACATGGTACATTTGGCAACAAAGAAGGGATGGACGTGGGGACTAAGTCAATCTACTCAACATATATATATCTAAGAGAGACTATAGTTTAAGAGGTTAGACGAAAAACAGAAGTTGAGATTACAATTCAAAAATTTAAAATACATAATTGATAAAAAAAAACAATTTAAAAATAGGATTTTAGGGAGAGATTATCCGACTACTCACCACCGCCGTCTGGCATTAATTTCACAAATAGAGACTGGAGACAACAATATATAGGAGAAGGACAGGCATAACAAAAAAAAATCAGATTTGGTACTTTATGCATGTTTAATAATAGTTAAATAAATATGTTGTGCATATGTGATTTAGAACTTTGTGCTGCTGTGATTTATGCTGCAATTGTTTGCCATGCTATGTGTGATTTTTTTGTAAAAATTGGATTGTGAATTAATGTTAAATAAGTATAAAGTACCCACTAAGCGTAATGCTTAGCAAGTTTAGTGTATGCTAAACTTGTAGGTAATGGAAAGACGCCAAAAAATCCAAATTAGTCAAGCAGAATCAGACCCATGGAAACACATAGTTTGGCATATACTGTGAAATGAAACCCGAAGGCTAGGAGATCATTGAATCAAGGAAATGAAAATTTTATGTTTAGCTTTGTAACTAATGTGAATTTTATTTTTAGTCAAATGTAAATAATGTTCTGTATACCATGTAGTATTAATTGTGGCACACTTAGCTCGACTATAAATAGTCGGGGTTAAAGGGGTGTTACTCCAGCCGCCAATTTGAAACAATGCGCTTTCTTTGTCTCTTTCTCACCGTCGTTAGTGATACCACTACTATCATCGTCTTTATTATTTCCATTTTCATCATCATTATCGTCACCGTCAACTCCAGCGGCGGTGGCCCCAGCAACCAATCCATCAACGGTGGATCCGCAGCTGCTTTCTTGCCGCATAATGCGATTGATCTGTTCAGGCCCACCTTCACATACTCGGTCAAGAAGGAAATTAGTTCGTTGCACTGTTTCCTAAATCTCGAAATTAGTATTGATATGTTCAGATCCTGGATTCTTCGAATCAAAAGAAGAAGTTGAGGATGATCCTAAATCTCGCCGGAGTTCAATGGCGAGGCGACTATTCCTACCACGCCGGAGCTTGGCTTTCATGGTGGCTAGGCTTGTGTTCAAGGAAGAAGAACAATTTTCATTTTAGTCCTTCATTTCTTGAGTTTTTTAAAAATGACCCATAAAATTACATTTTTGATCCTTTAATAGTTATTTTAACAAAAAAAATAGACAGAAGGGCTTTAATGTCGACGGAAATATAAAGCAGAGTTTTTTTTTTGTTCATTAAATAAAAGACAGGGAGAAAATTGTAATTATAGTCAAAACTTGGGAGGTTTTATATAATATCCCTAAAATAAATGATATTTCAGGGCACTACGTATTTGTTTTGTCGTTTTACTACAAATACCGACTCAAATGGAGTTTTCTTTCTTTGCAGTTGCAGATGTCGTTTTCTTTTATTTTCTCCTTTGCACATATTTTTGTATTTTTCTATCTCATAATTACCTCCACATAAACAAAATAATTTGGAATCTCTTTCCTGTGAAACTGATATGTTTATGATTGGACCTTATCAATAAATAAAAAATTTATATTATAAAAATGGCTGCAATAGAAAATATTTATTAAAAGAAACTATGTGTCTGAGTTCAATATCTAGAACATATAATGTGATATAGCGTGCATTAGTTGTAAAATAGAAAAATGTACCACACGGCTACCAGTGTGCCTTCTATTATCATCATCCAAAGTATTATTCATCACAAAATAAAAAAATTATTCAATAATCTAAAAATTGACCAAATGACCCTTTTTTTTTTTGCCTACGTTATTTCTTCTTCTTATGTAATATCAATCAGTAGAACACTGGAACAGAAAAAAAAAAAGCTAGCTTTCAAGACCAAAAATGAAGAAAAGCTCTAAAATTTCATCTCCTCATGTTCTAATCTTCCCTTTCCCAGCACAAGGCCATATAAGCTCCATGCTTAACCTAGCTGAGCTTTTAAGCCTTTCAGATTTTTCTGTAACCTTCTTAAACGCACCGCATAACCAAGAAAATTTAGCTCGTTTTACAGATATTGAAGCTCGTTTTCTGAAATTTCCTGGATTTCGATTTGCTACAATTCCTGATTGTTTAAAATTTGGTCATAAAAATGCAGGGAGTGTGATGGATTCAGTGAAATTGACAAGTAAGCCATTGATTGAGCAATTGCTTACCGAATATAATCCACAAATTAATTGTATGATATTAGATGGGCTTCTTGGATTTGCTGCTGATATTGCTTATGAGCTTGGAATTCCAGTTATTTATTTCCGTACTGTTAGTGCTTGTGCTATTTGGTCTTATTTTTGTATCCCTGATATGATAGACGCTGGCGAACTTCCGATCAAAGGTATGATTATTCTTGATTTTAATTAGCTTTTCATCGACTTATGTTTGAGTTTGGAATTTTTGCTAATTCAATTATATGGAAAATTGGGTTTTTGTTGGAATTGAAGGAGAACAAGATATGGATAAGCTTGTAACCAAAATTCCAGGAATGGAAACATTTCTCAGGAAAAGAGATCTTCCAAGTGTATGTAGAGCTAAAGATATGACAGATCCTTTTCTTTCTGCAATCGCGGATGAGACACGAAAAACAACTCGAGCACAAGGCTTCATTCTTAACACATTTGAAGACCTGGAATCACCAATTCTATCTCAAATTCGTAACCATGTTTGCCCCAAATCCTACACTATCGGACCGCTCCATGAGCTCTTGAAAACAATCAAGGCAAGAAGCACAAGCACCGGAGAATTGTACAAGTCCACAAATAGTCTCTGGGAAGAGGATAGGACTTGTGTCGCGTGGCTAGATAAGCAACCTTCGCAGTCCGTGATCTATGTAAGCTTCGGGAGCGTTACAAGGTTGAAACTAGATGAGTTTATAGAGTTTTGGCATGGTCTTGTAAATAGTAAAACAAGATTCTTATGGGTTATAAGACCCGACTCTGTTATTAATGAGGAGGGTAGTCTTCAGAATATCCCCGAAGAGTTTCAAGAAGGCTGTAAAGAAAATGGATACATTGTGAAATGGGCACCACAGGAAGAGGTTTTGGCGCATAATGCGATAGGTGGATTTTTGACACATTGTGGATGGAACTCGACGTTGGAGAGTATAGTTGCAGGCGTGCCTATGATCTGTTGGCCCGGTCTTGTTGACCAACAAATCAATAGTAGATTTGTTGGTGAGGTTTGGAAATTGGGATTGGACATGAAGGATGTATGCGAAAGAAGTGCCATTGAGAAAATGGTGAATGATCTAATGGTGGATAAGAGAGAAGAGTATGTTCGAGCAGCGTCGAGGATGGCAGAGTTGGCGATGAAGAGTATTAGTGAAGGTGGATCTTCTTATTGTAATCTCAACCATTTGATTGAAGATATTAGATTGATTAGTGTTGAACCATATTTTAATGGTAATAGTGCATAGAACTAACTTAAGTTGGTCATCTACATTGAAGCATTAAATAAAATTATGTTGAATTTTAATTTTGAAAAAGAAAAATTGTTGTACCATTTTGTTTGGTGTACAAAGACACTTAATACACCGAACGTGGGTAAGTAATTTTCTTTTAAATTGGTTTTTGATGTGAAAGTATATGACTAAGGATTATTTTAGTAGAGCAACTCCTACTGTTTTGATTGGTATTCCATCTTTCGCCAATGATGCGAAGACTGGAAAGTTCGTTGTCCAAGTCTTCCTTTGTCTATTTTTTTTTTTTTTTAAATAAACCACCAGTGTTTCTAACTCACTGAATTAGTTCAAATTCTGCTCACATCGGATCAGCTCTTTGATTAGCATGATATTGCAGTTACGATTGTTCCTAAAATTATACCAATAAAATTTTGGTTGTGTTCAATTACAATTTCCCAATAATTTCTATTTGTTAAAATGCCAAACATTTTTATCAGTATTCTATAAAATACTTTTATTTTTTAAAGTTAATGTTTTATAAAAAGATAAATTCTAATTTTAGCATTTTTATAAATAACTATAAAAAAAATACTCACATACGCTTATTCCATACTTCCCAATATTTTTTTTTAACCGAAATCATTCATTATTTCATTGCTAATCTTGTTGTTATAAGTAGTTTTCTTCTCTCAAACATGAGACTTGAGAGTACAAATTTGAACAGGAACACTCAACTAGTCCCTTTCTTGCCAACCTGTGTGCTTTCACACAATGGCGTAACTAGAGGGTGGCTAGCATGGGCTCAAGCCCTCCCCGTCAGAGAAGGTCCCTTTACTGAGCCCCTGGCTCAACCCTCCCCTCGCCGGTGCCGGAGTTCATGAAGGTTTGATGAAGAAGGGGCTTATGGTTTGTGGATGGTTGCTGCGAGCAAAAGGGGGAGGGGGGGAAGGAAAAAAAAGGGTTTGTTTCATTTGATGAAATGGTGTGTTTGACTTAATTTATTTATTTATTTAGTTTTACATTTCTTTATAAAATCATGTGGTCTCATTTTAAGTTAAAAAAGAAAAATCAAATAGAAATTAAAATTAATATTAAATATAGCATTAAATATAGCAGCAGGAGGTTGAAAACGTGAAAGGACTAAGAAAGGGCTGAAGCTTGAACTAAACATTATGTTTGGACAGGGTGAGGAATGAGTAATTAATAGAACGATAAAAAAGGATAAGGAGGGAGAAAGAAGAAGGAAGGGAGGAAGAAGGAAAAAAAAAAGGTTTGTTTCATTTGATGAAATGATATGTTTGACTTAATTTATTTATTTATTTTTCACATTTCTTAATGAAACCACGTCATTTCATTTTAAGTAAAAAAGGAAAAAATAAAATAGAAATTAAAATTAAAGATAAGAATAGAGGGCAGAAAATATGAAAGGACTAAGTAAGGGCTGAAGCTTGAACTGAATACTATGTTTGGATTGAGTAAGGGAGAGGTAATTAATAGAACGATAAGTGAGGGTAAGGAATGAGAAAAGTAATGAGGAGTACATTATAAAATTTATGATTTTTGGAAAGATGTTAGTTAAAGAAAGGTAAAGATAGGTAAGTTATATCATTTGTATTTGGAAAGAGCGATAAATAAAAAGATAAATAAAACTTACCCCTTCTTACCTTTCTTACACCCCTAATTGAATTGTAAAAAATATGGATTTTATAGGAGTAAGAGAGGGTAAGCATCACCCCCTCCTTTCCATTATATATCCTACCCCAATACAAAATAGGGGTACGAAATAACTTACCCTTCCTCACTCTTCCTTTCCCTTTTTTTTTTTTTTTTTGACATAGACATACACACACACCCAATTAGTGGATTAGTAGGTTAGTAGAAGGTGGGGCTTCAAGAGTACCTTTCCATTATATATCCTATCCCATTCAAAAAAAAAAAGGGTATGAAATAGCTTACCCCTTCTTTTCTTTATTTATCTCTCCTTACCCTCAAACCAAACATAGTGGAAGGGGAAGATGCCTGTCACTGCTTTGCCACTATCACTCCCTGCTTGCCAACGCCGATGCTGCTGCCGCCTGCTTGATTCATGACTCAAAGGTAAGTTTTAATGCTTTCAAATGTTAAATTATATTAGGATTCTTTCTTATGGATTTATATTAAATTAGAATCTATTTAGATTTAATTTTTTGTAAAATTGGATTCAATTATATGAATTTGATTATGAGATTCAAGCAACTCTGGCAACAGACAAGTCTTTGCTGATGCTGCTATTGAATTGGGCGATGAATTGATTTGTTTTTCATTCACTTTCACTCAGTGGCATGGCCAGAGCTAACCCAAGGAAGGGCTTGGTGAACCGGCATGATTGTCATACTTTGATTTTACACACGTGTACACATGGTGTAAAGTATAATCTAATTTTATAGAACAGTCTTTTTTCAATGATGTAAAATGCACAACTAAAGAAAATTTAGTATCCATGGAAGCTTGTTAGCTCTTGGTACCCATCTTCTAGAAAGACCCACCTTCTGGTCTGTGCTCTTTACTCTTTTCACATGATTGTGTTTATGTACAGCAGAAACGTGTTGTTCATGTTTGAAACTTTGATAATAAAATTTTTTATTCTCCAAAAATGAAAATTTTAGTGGAGCATTATTGATTGGTCTTCAAATTTTTCACAAAGATGACGAAAGAACTTTTGACAGTATTACAATATATTATCATCTCTTCTTCTTTCTTTCTCTACAGATCAATCAGTATACTGGAAAAAAAAAATGGAGGAAAGCTCCAAAATTTCATCTGCTCATGTTCTAATCTTCCCTTTCCCAGCACAAGGCCATATAAACTCCATGCTTAAGCTAGCTGAGCTTTTAAGCCTTTCGGGCATTTCTGTAACTTTCCTGAACACCCAGCACAGCCATGAAAGTTTGACTCGTTTCACAGATATTAAAGCTCGTTTTCTGAAATATCCAGGATTTCAATTTGTTCAATTACCTGATTGTTTAAAGTTCGATCAAGCCGATGTAGTGACTTGCATTGAAGCAATGAAATTTAGAGGTAACCCATTAATTGAAAAATTGCTTACTGAATCTAATTCACAAATCAACTGTATAATAGTAGATGGGATTCTTGGATTTGCTGCTGATATTGCTTCTAAGCTTGGAATCCCAGTTATTTATTTCCGTACAGTTAGTGCTTGTGCTATTTGGTCTTATTTTTGTATCCCGGACATGATCGACGCCGGCGAACTTCCGATCAAAGGTATCATTTTCCTCGATTGGATTATTTACAATTTTATTCCCGCATTTTCACTTAATATATATGCTATCTCTGTACTCTTCAACATATAGTTTTTTGTCCCTGAATTTAAATTGCTTTAGGAAAATTGTCTGTTCATTTAAATAATGACCATTCTTCTTTAATTTCTTTAAAAATACATGATTAAACCTTTCTATAATAAACTTGGAAGATTTAGAATTTTTTGTTAAATGGGTACTTTTGTTTGTTCAAATTGAAGGAGCAGAAGACATGGATACACTTGTAACAAAAGTTCCAGGAATGGAAACATTTCTCAGAAAAAGAGACCTTCCTAGTTTGTGTAGAGCTAAAGACATGTCAGAACCTAATATTACTATGGTTGTTAAAGACACAAGACAAACCGCTCGAGCACAAGCTTTCATCCTCAACACATTTGATGATCTGGAATTACCAATACTATCTCGAATTCGCGACAATATCTGCCCCAAAACCTACACAATAGGACCGATCCACGAGCTGTTGAAAACAATCAAAACAACAAGCACAAATTCGCAAGAATCGATCCAATCCTCGAATAGTCTTTGGGAAGTGGACCGGACATGTATTGATTGGCTCGACAAGCAACCTTCACACTCTATAGTGTATGTAAGCTTTGGTAGTGTTACGAAGTTGACAATAGATCAGCTCAGAGAATTCTGGCATGGTCTAGTTAATAGTAAAATAGTATACTTGTGGGTTATAAGACAGGGCTCTGTTACCAATCAGGAAAGTATTGTTATCGAAAACCTTCCTGAAGAGTTTCAAGAAGGTTGTAACGAAAATGGATATGTTGTCCAATGGGCACCGCAAGAAGAGGTTCTGGCGCATAGAGCTGTTGGTGGGTTTTTGACGCATAATGGATGGAACTCGACTTTGGAGAGTATAGTGGCAGGTGTACCTATGATCTGTTGGCCTCGCTTTGTTGACCAACAAATTAATAGTAGATTTGTGGACGAGGTTTGGAATTTAGGGTTCGATATGAAGGATGTTTGCGATCGAAAAGTTGTGGAGGAAATGGTGAATGATTTAATGGTGAAGCGGAGAGATGAGTATGTTAGATCAGCTTCTAGGATGGCAAGGTTGGCAGAAAAGAGCGTTAGTGAAGGTGGATCATCTTATTGTAATCTCTACCGTTTGATTGAAGATATTAAGATGATGAGAGTACAAAAACATCAAAATTAGAACATAAAATGAATATATTTCATCTCATCAACCTTTTATTTCTGCTTATCTATTTTATACTTTGTTTGAATTTCAATCACTTGGAAAGTTCTATTTGGTATCATTTGAAATTTTTCTGTGCCAATTAAGTCCTCTTTTTAGCATATAATTAATTTAACGGAAGATAAAACACTAATGAGTTTGTAATTTTTTTTATAGATTTTCATGGAGTTTCCATAGGTAGTTTTGTAATAATTTGAAGCTAAAGAACGTAAAAAAGGAGAGGATCAATCAGCTATTATAAAACCATGTTCTTAAAATTGGACTGGCTACCAAACAAGTAGTGTCATTAGTTTGGAAATTGAATTGAATTTCTTTTTATTTTAAATGTTTCGTAATGTAGGACATTTTATAAAACAATAATTTAGAATGCATATCATTCATTTTATAAAAAAGAATTGAGAAAAAGTCACTTTATAGCAGAAGTACATAAACCCACAATTGATTATATTGCACCATGAACATTATATTTTAAACTTTGATAGTAATACACTCTCAACTCATAAATTTTGCCCCCAATTATATTTCAATTTTTGATTTTGGATGAAATTAAAATAAACTAAAACTTGAAGGAGCTTTCAGGGTATCCATCCAACTCATTTGAGCAAATTCTCTTTTTTTCCATTCTACTTTCTAAATAATCATAAAAAAGAAAAATAAAACTCAGTCCAGTAATAACAATGTGTAACATATCCCAGTCACAATGTATTTGGATTTTTTATGCTGGAAGATATCAAATCAGATTCATAGATATTATATTTATAACAAATATTAGTTATTTGATTTGATTGGACAAATATGATTCCGTATGGCCAGTCACTAATTGACCATGGGACCTATATGGTGGCGTTAAACGATGTTGATAAATTGGGGTGACTTCAATTTTTTTTACAATCACATTTAAGTAAATCATATTTAAATAAATAGCATTTTTAAGTTTGCTATGATAAATAGTATAAATTTTGAAAATTGTAGTAAATATAATTTTTTTATTTTAATTTTTCTACCCTTCTTTTATTTTTTTTCATTTTATTTCTTTTTAAAAAATAAAAAAATTAATATTAAAATGTATTACTAATTTCCGACGACCGGCCAGCAAAAATTCAAGCCAAATCCCGGAGATTGGTGCAAATTTCAGAGACTGGCCGACAGTGGTTTGACAACAGCCCAGAGGGAGTCAGTTGAAAAAAAAAGTTGAGGTCTAGCGAAGTATGGCACATATAGGGGTGTCAAAAGCTGGCACGACCTGCTAACCCGACACAAACTCGACCTGCTAATAGCGGGTTAGGATTGAGATTTTCGACCTGTTTAATTAAATGGGTCGACACGAATCAGACCTGAAAATAAATAGGTTAGGTTCAGGTTGAAAAACTCAACCTGCAGGTCGACCTGTGTAACCTGTTTAGTGTTTATAATAATAATTATTATTATTATTATTATTATTTTGTTTTGTCTTGTATGTACATAAAATTAGAGTATTAATATTGAAATCATGTTAATTGGGTTAGGGTCAACCTAAAATTAGCAGATTAAATAGGTTTCAGATTGACCCGTTTAACCTGTTTATCTTTAAAAAATAAAAAAAGCTTAAACAGATCAGGTCGACCTGTTTATTAAACAGATCAGGTTAGGGTTGAGCTTTCTGACCTGTTTATTTAAACAGATCAAGTTAGGGTGGGGAGATTTTTAACCCGAACCTACTTGACACGAACACAAACCCGATACGACACGACATGTTTAACAACTCTAGACACATATATAATTCAACGTCATAGTATGATATAATTTGGCTCGTGGTACAATGAAAATGTTTATTTTACCATTTCTGAAGTTCATGAATTCGAATTTCAACTTTTTATTATGAAATGGGTTTTTTTAAAATTTAAATTTATTTTTTTGAAATGTATTATTTGTTATATTTTAAAAACTTTAGGCCTATCAATTTTTAAAATGTGATATTTACTTCTAATTCCACTGCCATGGTATTGATAACTTATCATATGCAATTATTTGGCCACAATCCAATATGTGTTGTACACCCATCTTTGTATAGAAAAATAGAAGTCGTGCGTGTACGCAAATAGTATAGAATCCATTAATAGGAGTGACCAAAAGGATATATCTCTCTCGCTAGAAGAGAAGAGAGATGACTCGCATGTATTTTTT